>CM033647.1:6302567-6589438 GCA_019512145.1 Engystomops pustulosus
AAGAGAATAGGGGGCAGTAGTTATATTGAGAGTTATATTCCCTGTGTACATAGGGGGAGCAGTATGTATAAGTTAGTTAGTTATTCTATGGTACGTAGGGGGCAGTATTATAGTAGTATATATTGTATCATAGGGGGCAGTATTATAGTAGTTATACTGTTGACATAGGGGGCAGTTATTATTAGTAGTTTATTCTTGTACATAGGGGGCAGTATTATAGTAGTATATTCCTGTACATAGGGGGCAGTAGTATAGTAGTTTATTCTTGTACAGTAGGGGGCAGTATTATAGTAGTTATATCCTGTACATAGGGGGCAGTATTATAGTAGTTATATCTTGTACATAGGGGCAGTATTAAGGAGTTATATCTTGACATAGGGGCAGTATGTATAGTAGTTATATTCCTGTACATAGGGGGCAGTATATAGTAGTTATATCTGTACATAGGGCAGTATATAGTAGTTATTATAATTGTATTACATAGGGGCAGTATTATAGTAGTGATATTCTTGTACATAGGGGGCAGTATTATGAGTATAGTATATTCTTGTAATAGGGGGCCGTATTATAGTAGTATATTCTGTACATAGGGGGCAGTTAAAAGTAAGTTATATCTCTGTATAAGGGCGTCATTAAGGAGTAATTAGAGAGTTATATCTTGTACATAAGGGGGCAGTATTAGTAGTTATATTCTTGTACATAGGGGGCAGTATTATAGTAGTTATTCTTGTACATAGGGGCAGTATTATGTAGTATATTCTTGTACATAGGGGGCAGTATTATAGTAGTTATATTCTTGTACATAGGGGGCAGTATTAGAGTAGTTATATTCTTGTACACAGGGGGCAGTATTACAGTAGTTATATTCTTGTACATAGGGGGCAGTATTATAGTAGTTATAGTTTTAATCCACTCATTAAACAGATGACAGGAGACATTAATGTTTTTTTCCTTTTTTCTTTTATTATTATTTTTTTTTTTACAAATTTTACATTCACTGTCTTTATAAAAAATGCAGATGATGTCAGTCAGTACAGAGGGACGAGGGATAATTTAGTCCATAGATTTGGACTATTATACATTTAATATAAAGTGTGGAAGGATGAACAAGTCAGGAACCGTACAGCTGAACCCTTGTGACCCTGCAGGGCGCTGCTGTATCTACGTGTAGTCACATGCTTAGATACAGCATTAGAAACGACTGGATGAACAGAGCGTTTGATGTGTTGGGTTGGATTCACACACAATATGGCAGGAGCTACTATCTAGATATCCTCTACCAGGGGATGCTTCGGCTTTGTGTAGGCACATGGTAGACTTGAATAGATCTCGCAAAGTAATGTCACGGGAAACAAAAAGTAACCCCGCCCCCAATAGGGGACATTTTAAGACCTTATTCACATGGTGCAACAAAAAAAAAAAAAATTAAAAATTTAGTCATACATTTGTGTATGATGCGAGTAGCAGCAGGACTGTGACATCGATAGGGGTATGTCCTCACACTGCTGTGCTCTGAACTGGTGTACAGCTCCTCCTGCTCTTCTCTGAGCGACTTTTGTCTATTCAACCAATATCTGCTACAGCATTGACTAAGGGTAGAGGCGAGGGACTGCAATGACGCAAAAACAGAGCACAACAGTGTGAGGATAGGCCCCCCCCCGGAACTTGGAAAAGCTACAATGGGTATGGTGTCAAACCCTTTAAAGAGGACCTTTCACACATGTGGAGATGAAGGTACCCTTCTGTAGGGGCTGTAACACAGATTTGGGAGCAGTTTGAATTTTCTTTGCAGCCATCACGGTTTCAGAGATATCAGTCCCAGTATTTGACCATTGTAAGACCATTATCAGAGAGGTGGGGCTGGAGCGGAGAAAAGGGCATGTCTTATGCTAATCTTCTCTAAAGCTGAAGATTAGCATAAAACACCCCCCCCCCTCCTCTGCTCTAGCCCCACCTCTCTGACAGTGGAGAAGATGTTCAGATACTGGGGCTGATATCTCTGTAATTCAATGTGCCCCTTTATCTTTGTTACAATACCCACATGTGGAGAAAGGTCGTCTTTAAGTATCTAACCCTAACCTTGACCCTGCTGTTTATAGACCTAATAAAATTGGAAATAAAAAAATTGTCAGTAATTTTTTTAACCATGAAATTGCAGTATAGAAGAGTTCTGTGTGTTCGTGCGGTGACTTAATTGGGAATTAAAGGAAATGTTAGCGCTCACGTCTGCGATCCTCGGAGTTTGTCACTCGTAGTCACACAATTAATCCAAAACTCTCATGTTTACGTGAAAATCAATTAGCACAAGAAAAAGCTGCCAATCTCTCGCTGGATAGACGCCAGAATTTTTTGTGAAAAATGCTTCTTTTTTTCTTCCGCCTGCTTAGTGACAGGAGTGAATTCATCAACACTCTCAAATATTTGGTTATCCGTTTCACAAAAATAGCGCCACCGCTGCCCTAAGGTCATCTATGGTATTACATCTCACGTCCAATCATTAATACTGCAATATCACACATAAACCGTGTACAGGAGTGGCGCTGTTTTTGGAGGAATGCAGCCGTGGTTTTTCTTATCATGGACAAGACAATTAAAAAAACTAATTTTGATTAAAAAAATTACTGATATGCAAATAAAAGAAATTTGGGTGTGAATCAGGCCAGTCTTGAGAGAGATAAGATTGGAAATTGCAAAAAAAAAAAATTCCTCCCTAAACAAGGAGTATCCTGCATAGTTGACAAGCAGTTTTTGCTGAAGTTTTTGAGAATTTTTTTTCCGGAAATCTCCTGTATTTGTGGTATCGGCCTAATGACCCTGGGACTTCTTTGTATCATTTCGAAAAGCCAAAGACTAGACTGCTAAAAACTCAATACGGAGCTCGATATAATTTCTACTTATGGTTCACATTCCCGTCATGGATAGTAGCTCCTCATGGTTGTTGCTGCACCCCCGTCTTGTAGGTGTAATCCCTTACTTTATTCTCGTACTACAGTATATGAAGGTTTGCATCCCCCTATGTGACACAAGGCCTTTCCATTTACGAAATACTTGGAAGAACTTGGCCAACTTCCTCCTATGTGACACAAGGCCCTTCCATTTACGAAATTCTTGGAGAACTTGGCCAACTTCCCCCTATGTGACACAAGGCCCTTCCATTTACGAAATACTTGGAAGAACTTGGCCAACTTCCCCCTATGTGACACAAGGCCCTTCCATTTACGAAATTCTTGGAGAACTTGGCCAACTTCCCCCTATGTGACACAAGGCCCTTCCATTTACGAAATACTTGGAAGAACTTGGCCAAACTTCCCTTGACCATTAGTGGTGGCAAGTGAACAAATCGAGGGACAACTGATGAGAAACATTGAGGAATTTTCGACAAGACACATGAAGATCTAAGAACTAAGGAAACTTGGAAACTAATCGGACAACCAGGGCACCCAAAGTCCTGAACTGGAGAAGAGTCTTCCTCGACAGGGCTAAGTGGAGATTTGCGACACTCCAAAAAGCAACCTTAGAAAAACCAAAAAAAAAATTTAAAAAAAGGATAACCACTCCGTGACAAAATAAATACAGACACGTGTTGCTACAATCGCACTGTTCATAATACTAGATTGAAATAAGGCACACATGTACACAGACTATCCATAGAGCTAACTGGATCCAAACAAAAGACAGAGCCGGAAAGGTCGAGAACCTCTTCAACTTCTCGAGGAACTTGACATCTTGGCCGACTCCGTCTGGAGGCTCGTCATAAAGGGTTCCGGGACCGGTTTGGAGCCCCTTTTAAAATTTGAGCACACAGTGCTTATAGCTTGGCTGGTATACATCACCCTGAAGATATATCGTCATATACAGTAAGTCACTGGGGATTTAAGGACAGCCGAGACGAGACTTGACTTGCGATACTGATACGGTGAGATAATCATAATGCGGTGGGCCACCATTCTTACCTAATCTTAACCATTTTTTTTCATCTCGAATTATACATTTGAAGTAATATAATATAGAAGTGAGTTTCTCGCCCCTACACAGTAGGGTAATAAACCTCCTTTTATATGGAGTAAGGTTGTGAAATATATATATATATCTTTATATATACACGTGGATGTATATATAACTTAATTTACATTTGATCTATTCCTCTTGAGGTATCCTTTCATTGTATCCAACTGCATCCAGGAAATTTCGTTCCATATTCCTTATTAGTGGTATTTTACGGCTCAGGGACACAGGTAAAGTCCATTGAACTGATACAACTCTTGTTATGACCTGTTGTGACCAGCCATTGGCAGGCCCTTCCCGAAACTGTCAATGAAAGGGCAGGCCAAACAAAGGTCATCGGACGTCAACAACATCATGCTTTCCTACTTGAGGAAAACAATGTAGATAGGTAGAATACTTAAAAAAAAATGAACAGCAGATGTCTACCGCCCAACAAAGTCCCACGATGGCCTGACGTGAGGAGGTGTTGGTGGCTTAGTCCATCATCTCTTTTCCCACCAATCTCCAGTCCTTCCGCACGACGTTCCTGTTTGCTGGAGATGACTTGACATTAGATGTTTTTGAAGCACTCTGTTAAGAGTTTTTCAAACACCAAAGGCAAATTTCATAGCATCTGTTTTCACATTTCAGAAGTTTAGAGGTGTCCTTCTTCCAGAACTGATTATTAATACTTAAACTGGTTCCCATCCTTTACTGGGGAAGATGGCAGGAATACAGGATTTGAGGACATCTCTGGTCTCAAGGACAGGGTTCTTTTCACCATACCCCTCTGCATTGGGGTTTGGTCTGTGTAACTATGCTGCCGAGATAGAAAAACACTGTGACTATCCATGGGCACTGGGGTGCCTGTTGAATGCATCCTTGTGAGGAGGGGAGGTGGGTGTTGCCTGCTTACTTGGCCTAGGCTATGCTGTCGTGAAACCAATGGCCCTCCTGGACCTATGTTCATGAGTTTGTGTCCAGAGGATAGAGAATGTCTCTGGGATGGGTGTCTAGACTGTTTTTCCAAGCATGACTGAGGATTGACATCTGGTGGGATGTCCAGTCTTCTTGGTAGACTGTCTCTTGGAAGCGTTGAGGAGCTATAGTAAGGAGCACTTTCAGTGTCAGGAATTTGGGGCTGTACTCTGTTCATGAATGATACTGGTGAATGAGGACTGACAGCTTGTGGGCTCAAAGCCATCATTCCTGACATTTTTCTTGGCGATCCACCGCCTTCTGGAAGGTGTTTTAGAAGTTCGTCAAGAGTGGTCACCTCCCCGCCTTTTGGAAGATAACACTGTGAGTGACGAATCAGAGCCCTTTCGGAGTTGGGTATCTTTTTATCGTCTGCATAGCTGGAGAGAGGTTGGTCATACCCATGCATGCTGCTTGGCAGGACCAGAGTACTAGGAAACTGAAATACCTGGGAGTTTGAGACGGGGAAATGAAACACAGGGCTTTTGCTTTGGATTTCTTTAGCATTGTTACAATTCTGGTTTCTTTCCCATTGATTCTTGAAGGCTTTGAGGTTTTTCATTGGCAGTTCCGGTGTGGATTCTGGGGTAGGAAGACCCTGGAGCTCCGGATGTTCTTTACTTCCAGCTTTGGTTGTCTCGGTCGGTTGCTCTTTGTCACCATGAAGAAGAGTGGTATAGAGCTTTGGAGACGTTGCCTCCATCATCCCTTCCTTAGACTGACTTTCTAGTAGACCGTTCATCTTCGCCAGACTCCTCAAGGATAGAGGCCTCTGAAGGTTGGACTCTGGGTCCTTAGAATTATGTTTGTTTTTCTGAAACATGTGATTGCAGTAGCAAGACACAAAAAGACCAGAGAAGATGGCTCCAACCACGAAAGCTACGAAGACGCATCCAATAAGGAAGGTGAAGTGGACCGTCTTGGTGGAATCTTTTCCCGTCACTTCTTGATGTTTACCTTTAAGAGAAAAGAAAACAAAATCAATGACAAAAAAATAAAAAAAAAAAGTTTATAGTGAGAAAATTATTCTGATGTACGGACTCCAGGCTAGGATTTACTACATGAAATTATCATTCCGAAATGAGAAGTCATTTGTATGTTTTTGAATGATTGAGACATCGCAATCTGTGAAGGCGAGTTATGAATATTCTGCATTATGAGTGGAGACCTGCGGGGCACAGACAGTCCTAATTTGGTATCTTTAATGTCCTTAAATTTAAAAAAACCCGTCATAGCTTCTCAATACACATATGCACATCCAAATTTAGCTTGGAGATGGTCTTGTTGGGTGTGACTCGGGGTGGTATTTGGAATTGTAATAGTTTTGTGGGGGTGTATTATATTGGTATTTGGGAACCCTATTTCTTTGGTGCCATACAGTCTTTGTTAATACACGTTGCGTTGAGTTCCACATAGGACAACATTTTGACACATCCCCAGGTACTTGCACTCCAAAAAGAAGATTTTTAGGGCCAAAATAATTGACATAAGCACCTTTACGGGAATCTCTAATACTGCTCTGCTCCTATACTGCCAGAAGTTGCTTATGTTCTTTAGTCTATCCCATACTACAGATACTTTTTAACATGCAGCGAAGGCTCTGCGCTCTTTCCAAACTCTCAGTCAGAAAAACAAAAGGTTGTTTATCGAGAAAACAGAAGACGAGTTTAGAATTCTGTACAGGTAAGAAAAGAAGAAAACCTCCCCCAAATATCTGTCCTCTCCCCAGAGACTCCTACAAGAAGTAAACATGAGATACAGCAATGTAGCAGTCAAGGGTCCAATTATCTGTGAAGTCTCTGCCTGGGGTTTCAGTGGGTCAGCTTTACGATCGAAGATGGAAATGATGAGGAGGACACGCCTTTCCAAATGTGGAAAAATATAGAGTTGTTAAGGGTGGAATTTGACGACGTTTCATGGGTGGGAACGGAACTGTACAGAGGAAATGTGTGGGCACATTTGTCTCCCTTGCCTTGGTTGGGGGTGGCCATTTTGTTGATTGAACCAAATACTAAGAAAGTGAAACCTTAACATCTATATTTGCTGCAAGGGCCTAGATGATGAAGCAGGACTTCTGTATTTGGTGTTCTTTATCCTCGGGGTGGGGAATATCATCCACAGTGCCCCTTGTTTCGATACGTCCATACATTTCAATTGATTCCTTTCCTTTCAGTAAGGGCCGTTTTGTTGAAATATCCCTTTAAACAACGTCTTCCATTGAGTCGAGTAAGCTAATAATCGGAGACAACTCTTCTTGGTGACCCAAGGTTCCTTTGAAGATCTCATCTCGGAAGCATCGTCACGCCACCTGCATTCACAGCTTTCTTTCTATCTCTCGTATCTAACTCACGACGCAAAGAGACCAAAGAGATCTTCCAGCAGAAGAATCTCCGATGCTGCGTCAGACATCAAGGAGCTCAGGAAATCTATGCACGGTGCTACTGTCATTGTTGTGCTAGCTAATGCTACCGGCCCTTCATCCTTAAAGACTGCCTGGCATGAGCCAAGCCCCAGGCCCCGAGACAACTTCATTCAGACTGGCGACAGCTGAGAACTCTTAATGCAATGAAAGGCGGGAGCCAATCAAACCCGAGAGCGCTCAGATGCCGAGAGGTAATGAGCTTCTTCCCTCAAAGCCATGACAGCAGGTCCGCCAATCACATAAACCAATATACCACGATAATAATTACACGCCGTCTCCTCCGTGGCTGGCAGCAGGTTCCCTCTAATCTTTCTGCACATAGAATTTCAAAAATTTTTTTTTGTAATAGCTCCGACATTCTTGGAATAATTTCCTCGTCAGAAAGTGTTCGGGAAATTGCATTTTCTCAGTATCCCATTCTCAAATCAATTATTTTAACCCGATTCACGCTGAGGTGAGGAGTCTTCCGGGGACAAAGAGATGGCAGATAATTATTTCTCCAGTTCCAGATCGACGAATTGAGTTTTTTATTTTTTTTCCTTTTTTTTTCACTTCCTCCCCTTGTTGCTGGAGATTGATGTATCTCGGAGTCGACTGCTAGGAGTCTCTGGGACAGGTATAAATAGAATTGGTCTATACAGGCAGTCCCCGGGTTACATACAAGATAGGGACTGTAGGTTTGTTCTTAAGTTGAATTTGTATGTAAGTCGAAACTGTATATTTTATCATTGTAGTTCCCGACAATTTTTTTTTTTTGCCCCAGTGACAATTGGAGTGTCAAATTTTTTTGCTGTAATAGGACCAAGAATTATCAATAAAGCTTCATTGCAGACATCTTACAGCTGATCATTGCAGTCTGGGACTATAGTAAAGCATCCAGAGAGCTTTACCAGAGGTCACAGTGGGCAGAGGGGTCTGTCTGTAACTATGGGTTGTCTGTAAGTCGGGTGTCCTTAAGTAGGGGACCGCCTGTATTTACTTTGCCGTCAGCAGGGAAGGCAGTTAATGCTCAGCCGAGGGAGGTGGGAAAATTATTTTGCCTATTCGGCAAAAAAAATTTCAAAATTTTTACCATTCGTGATGTAAACTGTCTTGTTAGCTGAAGAATATTCTCACGTGTACACACTGAAAATGGAAATTTGAGGATTTTCCTATTTCTCTCTTTGTCCTCATCTAGCGGAAAGAACACTTAAAGGGAAACTCTACCCAAAACTTGAAGGCTTGGATTTAGCAATATCCTACTTCTAACGATCCACTACATTGGTTTCCTATAGGTTCTTTTACACATTGCTCATCTAGTTCAACAATATAGCGAATTGCAATTTGAGAACTGTGTAAAGGGTCCTTTAGGAACGGGAGATGTGTTGTCTCAGAGATCTTTAAGTAACCTCTTGAGAACATGGGAAGGAAAATGGGTTCAGACTTCTTGTCCTCTCTCTGTTGGTCAAAATCTGGACCTAGTCTGGTCTAAAAGTGCGAGGCAACAGGAGAGAATCTCCCTAACTTCTGGTAGATGGATCGACAATTGTAAAACCAATATGAGTATAAGCAGGGAACACTTAAAATCCCTCCAATGACCAGCCAAGAAGGTCCAACCAGCTGCCTCGGTTCTCAGACTACTTTCGGCTGAACCATATCTGGGCCCAAACATTCCCTCAGTCAAAACAAGCAGGAGGGGTTCTCTACAGCTTCTAGTAGACAAGAGGAGGACCTCCATGAGGGAGAACTTAAAGGTTGTCACTCCAATTGCCCAAAGCTTACTCCAGTTGTCTTTGTCGTAAAGGTCCATGCACAGATATCTTAGCAGCTTTGTAAGAGAGAATGGGTTGTCAGATCTTCGTCAGTAAACCTCTAGTCTACCAGTAAAAAACTAAACCTTTCTTTTACCTAGATGTTTCCTTGTAGAAGGGAACTATAGAAATTCTCCATACCTTCTGGTAAACAAGAGTGGGATCTCTATGAGGAAAAATAACTGAAGGTTGTCACTCAATCCACACAAGAGTGGTCCGGCCTTGGTCGTAAAGGTACAACCATTGATATCTAAGAAGCTTCTTGACAACCAGAAGTGACGGAGAATGGGTTCTCTTATGGTTTCCCAATTCTTCTCCTCATGGGCAAAAACTGAGCACCACCTGGGCACAGAAATTCATGGGAAGTACAAGAAACAAGATGTTTTCCATAGTGTCTGGCAGATAAGGACCTCTAATGAGGGCAAGCAGAGAAAAATGAAAGTTTTGTCATTCGAAATCTCGTCAACGCTTACCACAATAGTATAACTATAGAAGCTGCAGATGCCCTTAGGCCGGGAGGGGCCCACAAGCCTCTCTACAACACAGTGATGTCTTTTGATATTGGCAATTTAAGCACTGTAAATTATTTTACCCTTACTCTGTGCACTGAGATTTATGACTCCAATTTCCAAGATGTGCCCACCCCTCTCCAAGATAAGTAACTTTTTTTTTATATTAGAACTGGCAGTAGTTAAAAAAATAGAAAGTAACTGCAACTTATTGAAATTATTTTTTAAGTGCTAGGACACCAAAAGTCAGCCTGTAGTACATGATATTATCGTGATTTGTGAATTTTTTAGCTGGTGGTTCACGGGGGAGATAATATGGCAAATATTGGAGCCAATAATTTTGGGCATCTCGTATCATCCTGGTGAAGAACACTTTTAACATAAAGCTAAGATTTCTGTTTCTTTAAGTAAAAAATTCTAAAAAGTACTAGCGCCCCCTGCACATATGCATCTTAATGAGTCATTACTGGGTAATATCACTGCATGATGTCTCCAGGGATAAAAACTGAGATGAATTAGACAAACAAGTTACAACACGAACACAATTATCACATCTAACGAGAGCTTCGGAGTTTCATGCATGGTCCATGCCATAGGCCTGCTCACAGCCAGGGGACATCTAACCAGTGCACGATGGACAAAGCAGATGTTGGGTCTTCCGTTAGAGATAGATGGGAGGGGTATGACTGGAGGGGGGGGGGGAGGAGATGCAGAACCTCGTAGGGTACAAGCCAGGGCATCTACACGTCTACCAAGAACGAATACCCCGCTTACCCTGGGTTTTTAGATTGTGCCAGGCAGAACGTTGGTAGTAACCGTCTGATGTCACGCCTGGCGGGGCGTAGTGAGGCCCGCCTGGGTGAGTCACATGCCCAAGGGAGGCAACATTGGCAAAGGTGATGTCGATGCTGGGCGGGACTTTCCCTGCATTACCAGCAAGAAATAAAACATAATAAAACATAGGCAAAGGCAACATTATCAATAGCGGTGAAGATGGTGTCGATTATCGGGGAGCGGGACGGTGGGGGAACAGGGGGAATGGGTTGGGGGGTGACAATGACAAAACACCATTCGATGAGGATAGAGCTAAGTAACCCAGTGTAAGAGGAGACAACTGGTTTTTATCAGGGTACTGGGATATTGAGCTCATTTAAAGGATTACTCCATAATATGGTGCGTATGGGTCTAATGTGCGGTGACTATTAGTAGCCAGTCAGATATTACACCTAAAACCATCTGTGATCAACATCGATCAGAGATACCGACCATAAAGTGGTCTAATCTGCATTCACAAGCTCCGCCCCTTGGCCTAGTGGGCCGATCACATGGGTCTACGCACCACATTATGAAGTCCTTGTGCATGCAAACACATGGACAGCGCAGGGACTTGACACCTATACATCTCCTCTTTTACCTTAACGAGTCCAAACAGACATGTACATTGATTAGAATATATACCGTATACTGTGCACACATACATAGTGTATCATACATATATATTTACATACTTCATTATCTAGAAAAAATATTGGTAGCACAAACTTGTTCCATGTTCTTGAAGGAGCAGAAGTGCAAAAATTTAAGTTTATTTATAGCTAAAAAATTTGTAAAAAAATGTTTAGGGGCAACATTTAATACAGCTATAACCGTCCAGAGAGATACTGTCGATGTTTACGGCAATATAGATTCCAGAGCTGCAGTAACTGCCCTCCGTCACAAGGGGGCAGAAATGCTTTGACTTTCAAATGGCAAAAAAAGGAACATATGGGCATAAAATAATATCATTTACTCGATTATTTCTGCTTTTGTTGTTTTTTTTTTTCACATAATGAGCTGAAAACCGGTAAATAATTATTTTAAGAAGCGGAAAATTGTTTATCCTTTAAGTGGTCTATTTCTGTGTATCAGGTCCCAATTCTCCCCCCACATAAAAGCAGCATTGTGTTAGGCAGCTTTCCAGGAATACCGGAATACCGTTCATGTTTTCCAGGGATTGGTCATTTTAGAAAAAAAAAAAATTGGATTCTATTTTTATGCAAATTAACTAGTGCAGTAGGGGCGGAGCCTATTCTGCTGGTGCAACCATATTTATTTTTACTTATATTCCTTCTTTCTATGAGATGGTGGTGCTGTGTAGTACAGAAAGGATGACACAGGTGCACAAGCAGCAGAGAACCCGCCCCTGGTGCACTGAGAAGCTAATTTGCATAAAGATAAAAACATGATTTTCTTTAAAATTATAGATTACTGGAAAACAGAACAGACGGGTCAGAAAAGATTGTATAATACCTTTAATATATAATACCTGGTGTTCGTTTTAGACTCCCTTTCTCCTTACATTTTTTTGTTTTCCCTTTATGATTACTTTTCTTGGTTGGTTTTTAAAATGCATAATTTTTTTTTTTAGTAGGAAATTCCATTGTGTAAAGTTCCATCATGTAAAAAAAAAATGTACGGTAACAAAAATTTTTATGTAAAACTTAAATGAAAAAAGTATTTGATTAAGAAATATTTTTTATTACCTTTTATTCAGATTTTTTATTAAATTTTTTTGTTTCTTTTATGTCTTCATTTAATCCATATTATATTCAAGCACAAGGCTGGAATCTGATGTGGATTTTCCGAAGGAAAAACTGCATAAAATGATGTAAGAAAATTTAGCTGTTTGGTCTTTCTGATGCAGATTTAGACTTTCCTGCCCGAGATGAGGGGGGTTATGGTACCGATAATTCTGGGGGTAAATCGGGGGCAAAATCTGCTTGTGAATAGAGATGAGGGATGGTTGAGTTCCGTTTTGTTGTTTGGGTTCGGCTGCCTGACCTGGACATATTGCCGGATTGGTGGCCTATCAGCCAATTTGTCAAACTGACCCCCAAGCAACTTGACGCCCCAGGGGACACTCGACCAATCAGTTGTTGACTGTTCCTTTCATCCTTTTATATAACGTACAATAGGTGTTTTGGCCTAATTCACAAGTATTAAGTAAAAAACAAATTATAAAAATTCGACCTATAAAAACGAATTTGTATTTTGTTACGAGATGAAGTCGGTAAAATGTAAGAACCGCCCCCCTCCCTCCTCCTCCGTTATACAGGGTTAAATACAAGCCCCGGTTCGGGTTTGGTAACTTTCCAGGGATGTGTCTGCTGCTTCTCCTCTCTCGCTGTGAATGTCACACTTCAGTAAATCTTTCCATCTGACAAACACCTTTCTCTCGAGTGACAAATCCGGAGCTTAAAGCGGCGCATCCTAAAGATACGAGATGGGACCCGCTGTTAAATTAATGATAGACCATCGTTTGTAATCCTCCCCGACGCTGTAATACATCGGCTCTTCCAATTCTAACCACTCCAATAATCCCCGTATTTGGGAGATGGGGGGGGGGGGGGGGACACAAATTAATTCCTGATCATTTTTTTATCAAGCTGAAAAACCTAATTAAATTGTAATTTTTTCCTATTTTTTTTCCATTTTTTTGGCCCGACACCGTTGGTTCATTTCTCCTGAGTGTTAATTTACCCGGACAGGCAGTAATAGGCTGATAATGTTAGAAATGTTAGTGCCGGTAATGAAGACAAGAAGAATGTCACATAAGCTGCTGACTAAAAGGTTTCTCATTAGGAGATTCGGAAGAGAAGGCCAAAATCTAACGCTCGCGAAAAAAAAAAAAAGTCAAAACCTTAAAGCAAAAACTTACAAAATGTGAAAGTTAAATTATACTGTTTTTGTAAAATTGTTGATGTTTTTTCCCCCAATTTCAAATATTCTGGGAAATTTATGGAGATAAGGTTTGAAAAATCATGCGGATGAGTATCCACAAGGTCCAGGTTGTACTGGAAGGAACCTTCTAGAACTTTTGATCACAAGGTCTGCTACCCTGGAGTCTGAGCTCTATCATAAATTTTTGTAGCGTCTACTTTACATTAAGATTTTTCGGTGGCTTAAGTGTTGGTGGGAGAACTGGTACCTTACTGGCGAGTAGAACTGTCATACAAATATAAGAATTGTCTTCGTAGACGTCTATTTAGGTTCTACGGTCATTAGAAAGAATTTTTTGGATCAAGTCTGGTCTTCAACCTTCACAAGAGTCTATCTTGTCTATTTAGTTTCTACGGTCATCAGAAACCATTCTTTGGACCAAACGTGGTCTTCAAACTTCACAAGACTCTATCTTTTCAATTTAGATTCTACGGCCATTAGAAACTCTTTTTTTGGACCAACCCTGGTCTTCAACCTTCACAAGAGCCTATCTTGTGTATTTAGTTTCTACGATCCTTAGAATTTTTTGGACCAACCCTGGTCTTCAACCTTCACAAGAGTATATCTTGTGTATTTAGTTTCTACAGCCATCAGAAACCATTCTTTGGACCAAACGTGGTCTTCAAACTTCACAAGAGACTATCTTTTCAATTTAGATTCTACGGCCGTTAGAAACTCTTTTTTTTCTGGACCAACCCTGGTCTTCAACCTTTACAAGAGACTATCTTGTGTATTGAGTTTCTACAGCCATTAGAAAGATTCTTTTCGAGCAAGCATGACCTTCAAACTTCACAAGAACCTATCCGGTCATCAGAAACCATTCTTTGGACCAATCGTGGTCTTCAACCTTCACAAGAGACTATCTTGTGTATTTAGTTTCTACAGCCATTAGAAAGATTTTTTTTGGAGCAAGTGTGGCCTTCAAACTTCACAAGAATCTATCTTTTCTATTTAGTTTCTACAGCCATTAGTAACCAGTCTTTGGACCAAGTGTGGTCTTCAACTTTCACAAGACTATCAATAGAAGCATGACCAGTTTGGCCAGACATATGTTGGATGCAATGGTTTCATGCTCCACTTTGTGTGTGGTTTCAAGGTCTTAGGGGTAATAATTCCAGTGAAATACCATGTGAAAGATGCAAAGGAGATGACATTGGAAAGGATGGGGTATGGGCAAGGAAAGGGGTGACCAAAGGTTGGAAGAGAATATAGGACAAGAAAGTTACCATAAGAAGAGTCACCTTCTATGTCTGTACTTCCCGAGGACGTGACAACATCTGGAAGAGACACAAAACAAAATTCATCAGGGAAATCGGGAAAAATAAATCTTCAAACTTTTCAGTAAAAGACCAAAAATATATATTTTCCAAGCTACATGAATTTTTTTTTTTAGGAAGAACAAATATAATTTGGGGTTAAAAAGTTACAGACATAACAAAAATAAAATCATAAGGCACACTGATGGAGAGCCTCGAGGTCTATGCCCCGTTCCCATGTATTGAACAGTATCATAATGTTTGTGGATCCTGAGAACACCCGCCTCTTGCCGATTCAATAGTCCCAGTGTGAGTCAGGAGCCGGTGGAGAACAATCGTCCACTGTAGACAACCCATGATCCACTCTGTGAGGTTACACAACGCGTCACAATCCCGTCTTCAGTAGATGTGGCCAAGGCTACAACATGTGCTTCACGGCCTTTAGAGCTTCTTCGAGATAATGAGGCTTTTAAGGACATGTCATCATTTTACGAGTCTGTCGATAAACAGGATCAAGGCCTGGGGCGGGGGGGGGGGGGGCGTATCTAAGTCTTAAAGAGGATCTGTCACCTCTCCTGACATCTGTTTTGGTAAATGCTTGAGAATCTTTCTCAGTTGTGGCATCCACCTGCTATTTCTCCTATATAGGTATGAATAGATTGTCATCTGGGTGGTACCAGGGGAGGCTTTGCCCCTACATGTAGAAGACCAGACGATGGATCCTCTTTATGTCATCATCCTTCGTTGGTTTCCCCATTACCACATTTTGCCTCCTGTTCCCTGATGCGAATTAAAAATCCTGGGCTGTATGAAAACTGTGGGCCCAAAAGCATCATTTTTTACAAATTTTTGACACTTCTTATGGTCCCGGAACCAAGATTTCCCTTCTACTGGCCATTTTTCTAGGATCTTTATAGGTCCTGGAAGGGCTCTTGTATACATGTGTCTAATGTGGGACTGGTTGTTCTTTTCAATATCTTTAAGGGGCAGTATAACTTGGTGGGTGTTTTGGGTGGTCATAGATCCCTCAAGGTCCTGGGCGGATGCCGATCTCTCCATATTATAATCTGCTGATGCCTGATCCCTCTTTGTACAGTCTCCCATGACCATTTCTTGTCCTATCCGGCCACCTCAAAGTTTTCTGCTAAGCCCATAAAACCCATAAAAAAATGTGCAATTCCTACAAAAATTGTGGTCATGATTGGAACGTGAACAAATTCCAATAGTCCTGATGAGCATGGTAGCACCCAACCTTTGTGGCTACAAACATATATGAATAAATATGCAAATTAGTATGCAAATAAACTGATGGAGGATCAATTTTTCCAGATTTGGAAGCCGTAGTGTCGACAGTGGCTGAAAATGTCAATTGTGACTAAAAGGGGGAGGATTTCAGAAAAAAAGGAGGAATCGGGCAACTTGTGCCCGCCCCTATTGCACTTGCAGATTGATTTGCATATATATAAACCAATGATTATTTCTGCATTTGCCTTAATGGTGGAGATAAAGGACCCAACGTTTGCATACTTGATTCGGGGTTCGGCTGTGATCCGGAAAATTGTCGCCCCTAGGTACTAGCCATGGCTATGATTGGCCAGTGGGACCATTCAACTAGCCATGCTTATGATTGCCCAGATGTGTCCCCCTGACCAGTCATAGCCATGGCTAGTAGATAGGGACGTTAATTAGCCGGACTGGCTGTCCGACTGCCAATCCGGCGATAACCGAACCCAAACATTGGTTCGGCTCTTCTCTACTTATTGGTTTATTGCTACAAATGTCTCTTTTTTCCACCCATAAAAGGCCCCTGCACCGGACTATAAGTGGCATCAGCCTGTTAGTTCTGTGCCCACTATGTCAGGAGCTATCACTTATAGCAAAAACCAAACCTGTCTACTCCAAATTCCAAATGTGGAGTTCCCCTTTAAGAAAACGAGACAACTCCGCGTGTAGAGGACAATGAAGATGGACAGTGCTCTGTAGCTCAAAGTTAAAAAATTAATGCAGCCTTATGGATGGATAATAAATAATTGCAACATCAGGCCGGAGAACAGTAGCGAGCAGTCGCCATTCGTCTTGTAAATGTCAGGACTCATAATGGGATATTTACTTTGCAGCCTGCTTTGGCCGTATAGATTGACTTTATTAATACCGAACCTTGTAATGCGCCCAGAAGGCTTCCAACGTTGTGAAATATGAGATAAGAAATCAGACTTGAGAGAGAGTGAAATCCGCAAGTTAATATACGGGCGGCTTCATCCCATCTGCCTCGCTGTGGAGGCCCAAAACCCTGGCGCAGAGGCCTCCTGCCGAGAGCTATGGAGGACACACGTTTTATTACCGACAAATCTGTTCCTATAATTCAAGGCTTTCATGTCCGGCAAATAATCTGGTTATTACCTCCCCCATAGGTTCTTCTTATAACAACCGACATATAAAGTCTCACCCGACCCCGAGTCCGGCTCTATAGGACAATGGAGTATCACGGAGTACGGTTATGTGGTGGTGGCTTGTTCATCATCTAGTGCCCAAATATTATGTACAATTCTGGGAACCCCGTGTAGAAGTAGGACATAAACCAAAGCTACAGCAATCAATGGAATTAAGGTTATGGGTGGATTACAGTACAAGGACAGACTTATGCAACTTAGGACACCACTGGTAATAACAGTATAGAGGTACTAGGACTGAAGGTTCGTAAGTAGAGATGAGCGGAACCGTAGTTTGCATTCAGGTTTGGAGGCTTGTCCAGTATGTATTGCCGGATAGGCAATATCCAGCAAACTGACACCCCCCCGGCTAATCATAACCATGGATTTTTGGTAGGATTTGCCAGTTTGGCTGTTCCACCACCAATCTGGCAATATTTTCGAATACTGCGGCCGACCCAAAACGTCAGGTCCGCTCATCTCTAGTTTGCATTACACCTCAAGATTTCATCATCATTGATGGTTCATCCAGTCTAAGAAGGTGACGGCTCCTTCAGAACTTTCCAGATCTCAAGCTAGCAAGGAGCCGGTACAGCAGTCCCAGTCCTTGAACTACCTATTCATGAAGGCGCTCCGCTCACCTTGACAGTTTCCTCGGTACTTCGGCTGCTCAATGTCTTGTTCGAATGTAACCCTAGAAATAATCCAAAACAATCCATAAATACAAAAACCTCCAAACATTGTGACTAGAGTATATTTTGATATTTTTAAAATTCTTTGAGAAGACCTTAGAAAGAACAATCACTAGAGGTTGATTGAACCTATCCGGTTACTCCGAATAGCCCAGGCTGAAGCTCTATCTTTTGGTGGCATGGCCATTCATAGTAGATGAATTCTAGATGGTTTGACAAAACTGGTGGGACTGACCGGACTGGATGATCACATATTTGGTGGTCCACTCTCTATCAATGGCAGATGTTGGGGGAAACAAGCATGGGGCTGTTGGATTTCAACATGGCTGCTAACTTCTCCTTGTTGGGAATAGGCCAAGATAGCCAAGTGATCATTTCTCTGAGGACATCACTCATGACCCCCTAATGCCTGATCGGCTGGCTGAGAGGGCATCAGAGGAGACCAAGTCTCATCTCTATAAGAATCCGGCAGTATGATTAGAGATATGTCGGAAATCCAGATATCTGATCTAGCATCAAAGGTGGCCCCATTCACATGGTCGTTCCCCTTCTATGCTAGATCGGATATCTCGGTGTCTGACATTTCGGGATATCCGATTTCAAATAGATGGCCAAAAATGAACTTTCCTTTCCAAAGTTTATGTAGTATGAGGTATGTGTGTGTGTGGATGTGTCGTCAGGCGTATGAAGCTCAAGTGTACGGCCAACCTTCCTGTGGACATTTCATGAAAAGTAAAATAAGACCACCAACAATAACACAACCGTCGAAGAGTTTGAGAACACAGAGGAACGAAAGACCCAAGAGAAATCAGGAAATTCTGAAGATACTACAGACATCCTCGGGGGGGAACAAAACACATACAATATACCGGATACACGCCAATCCCTCGGCAATGCCGTAACCAGAAACACAAAGCTAAAAACCTGCATTGGGTTGTGGTGATGACTAGTCTACAGCTCTTCACAGTGTGACTGCCTGCACCATGTATTATACATATATATAGATGTCAAGTCAACTTTAATTGCTGTAATCTCATGCTCCTGCCAAGGGAACGCAGCTTAACCATAATATATGGGCCGGGAAGAGAAGACGTAGTTCCCTTTATATTTATCGGAACTGATTATTCACATTTCAGCCGCATTTAATTAGATCTTAAGGGACGGCTTCTTCTCTGTTCATGAAACGTTCATCTAGTGTTTTGGAGGGGGGGGGTAAAGTTCTGCCCACCCCCCTTATATACGGAGCGCGTGTTACATTATGTATCTTGTATGTTGTATTACCTGATGTCACTGCGGTAATTGGCGCAGTTCCCCGATTTTAACCACACACAGTAAGGGTCTCTGGATGACAGGCAGCTCCTGTGGGAAGGAAAATAATAGACTTTGTACGGCGGAACTCTTTGTGCGACGACATTTTTGGACACTCAACGGCGTCCTGCACAGTAGAACCCATCCTGTATGAGAAAACCTTGATATAAGCCCTGAACGTTCACAGTTTTTTATTGAAACCCATCTACAGACTTGCTTACGTCGGGGGCCCCCGTAGGCACCACACGCGGCTGGCGGCCTTCCAGAGATCTGAGGCTTGAGTCGGATGCATTTGGCAAGCAAGCTTTTTTCTCGAGCCTTCAATTCTCTCTTGGCTCCCATCGCAATAAGGAGCCTGCAAATTAAAGCTTTTCCCTTCCCGCCACCGGAGTAGCAGAAGCGGGCACCCTGGGACCCCTTCAAACGTTATTGCAAGGCTCGTCGTACTGATGACTTTGTGGTAGGGTTATTCAGCCTGACGAGGGGGGGGATGGTCTCGTTGAGGGCCATGCGGGGAGTGAATGACAAGCCGAGAATTGTAAGCGGCTTTGTTCTGGAGACGCACACATGTGATGTGACTTTATTAATGAGATTATTACTGAGCTGGTTAATTTTATTTAGAACAGAAGGGATTTCTTTTCTCTCTCTCAACTGCTTCCAAAACTGGCGGTAACAATGGATGTGAAGCGATGGCGGTAATGACTACAGCCCACTTGTATGGCGCGAGCTGCTGTTCTCCTTTCTTCTCTCCGTTATGTTCCATTCCTTTGATTGACGGAGCCCTTATTAAGTGCAACATGTAACGTTTTGGCAGCGGAATTGTTGAAATTTTTGTGCTTTTCGCAAGTGAAAACCAACCTGTACAGAAGAACCTGACATCTGAGGGACCAGACTAGTGTTTCGACCCTTAGAGATGCCCTCAAGCCAGCGTAGACATCACCTACCTCCTACAGGTCCCATGCGATTCGCATCGGCTAAGAGGAACACGGATGATACAGCTTGAGAAGGCGACAAACAGGGCTCGGTTTTCTCGATCCAGCTGCAGTCCTAGGATCCTTGCGTCGTCCATCTTCCCGCCACACCTGCGTTGTGCAATGTTTTTTGTACTTTATTATAGTGCTAGCACAATCCCAGTCCCGAGATCTCCAGTGAATGCTCAGATCTTACCTGTCTTGGTTGTAGACATTGATCTCTTCAAGGAGGACGGTTTCTATTGTGGAGTTTTCTGTAGTTCCTGTGAGAACCTTTAGAATTTTCCCATCTTCAGATCCCAAAAACAAGACAGTGTAGTTCCCATAAGGACCGGCCGAGGTGTCTGCAGCTATCTGCGTCAGTTTATACCTGGGGAAACAGAATGGGTAAGAACTTTATAAAAAGAGTATCACGAGACTTCAATGTTCTAGGCACCAAGTTCCATCAGAAATTTTCAATAACACATTGTTGTTAATGAGTCATTGTTAATAACTACCTGCTGGTTGTTTTTGTGAACCATGGTGTCTCGGTTATCGATGGCACAGCCTCATCCAAGAGAGGGAAAGATTTGATGAAGGAAAGCGTCTCATCTGGAAACTCGTTGGATGCCTTGTACGAAGCAGCATTACCAAAACCTGCACAGCACCCAGGCCTGGAAGATGGGGAGACAAAAGTCAAGATTTAAGCCATGAGCCTCTTGAGGTTTTAAGCTATGAATCTCCTTGAACCCCTCAGCTGTGAGTCTCAAGCTATAGGATGATCCTCAAGATATCCACCAAGTTCCCTTGAAGCCTCTAATCATGGATCTCCTCAAAGCATCGAGCTATAGATCTCTTTGAAGTCTCAAGCTTTAGAGCTCTAAAGCTCCGAGCTATAGGTCTTCATAAAGCCTGTATAGATCTCCTACAAGCTCCGAGCTATAGGACTTCATAAAGCCTGTATAGATCTCCTACAAGCTTCAAACTGTGGATGTACTAAATGCCCTCAATGCCTAAAGTTCCAAATCTCCACAAGCCTTAAGCTATGGATCTCTATAAAGTCTCAAAATGTATCCTGAGATATGGATCTTTAACAAGCCTCAATCTATGAATCTCCTCCATTCCTCAAGCTGTGGATCTCTTTTTAAAATACTATGAATTTTTCAAAGCCTCAAGCAATGAATCTCCCAACCCCTCAAGCCACGGATCAGCAAAAATATATGGATCCCTCAGAAACCTCAAGCAATGGATCTCCTAGAAAGCTCAAGCTATGGTTCCACTCGAACCTACTGATATACTCAAAGCCTAAAGCCATAGACCTCCTCAATGCCTTAAGCTCCAACTCATGGATCTCCAAGAAGCCTCAAACTATGGATCTCCTCTATTCCCCCAACTGTGGATATCCCACAGCCCACCTGTGCAAAGCCTAAAGCTGTAGACCTCCTCAAAACTTCAAACTATGGATCTCCTCAAAACCCCAACTCATGGATCTCCTAAAAGATATGAATCTCTGAGGAGCCTCAACCTATGGATCTCCTTGAAGCTGCTAGATGTCTTAGGCTATGGATCTCCCTGTATTGCTCCCCCCCAGTCTGTATTGCTCCCCCCCAGTCTGTATTACTCCATGCTAGTGTCACCTCGTTCTCTGTCTGTATTCGGATGATTTGCAGCAATGTTGTTCCTGGCAGATCCTCCACACTCAGCGGCTGCTCACTCTCTGCCACCCGCGCTCATATGAATCAGGCCCAGATTGGCACCCGGACCAGTCTGCCGCCGCCTGATACTTCTCAGACTAGAAAGTGTCTGGCTCCATTCACACCACGTCTCTATTCACTGACAGCAAGCAGAGGGCTGTATTATTAAAGGGCATGCATCCTTTATCCCTACTAAATGGGAGGAATCATTTAATAATATAAAGTCTCTGACACTGATACACTGCTCCAAATCCCCTGCAGTCCTGTACATAACCATAAGGGCAGAGCTACAATCCTGCCAGAAGCCGCCACTGGAGGGCGCTGCCTGCACAGAGACTTATTACTAAGGACATCCAGATGTAATGTGCACCCCCTAGTGGTGGCTGAAAGCAGAATGAAGTTTATCATGTGTCTTTCTGGGGAAGGGTCTCAGACCCCAAAGAGATGTATTCCCAGGACCCATTTGTAAACTGTGTATCTAATCCTCTCCTGTGTGATACTGACTGCTGGGCTGTGTATCTAATCCCATCCTGTGTGATACTGTCTGCTGAGCTGTGTATCTAATCCTATCCTGTGTGATACTGTCTGCCAAAACCCAGGAAACATCTGCACAGCCTTTGACGACTCTCGCTCATTCACGGCTCTGCTGGAAATTCCACTTTACGTCAACGAGGCGAAACCTGCGCCTCACTAATACTCCAAGATAAACAGTACTCAGCTGACGTACAGCCGATACCACAACCGCCCGCCCATGAATAACAACACACTGACACAATATACCATACTATATACACACTCACACCGTATCACACAGAGAGGATTAGATACACGCTCAGCAGACAGTATCACACATGATCGGGGATAGATACACAGCTCCGACCAGTATCACACAGATAGGATTATATACACAGCTCAGCAGACAGGATCACAAAGGACTGGAAAAACACAGCTCATGCGACAGTATAAACCAAATGAGTCTAGTGAGATATGATAAACAAAGCCCATAAGAAGACAGGATTCAAACCAAGCGATATTCTTAGGAAGTAGATTACACAGCTCAGCAGTCAGTATCAAACAGGACTGGTGGTGGATTAGATAACACAGCCTCTGCAGACGTATCACACAGGATGTGGGATTAGATACACAGCTCGCAGACCAGTATCACACCGGATGGGATTAGATACACAGCCTCAGCAGAGCGTATCAAACAGGGATAGGATATATCCACAGCTCACAGACAGATCAACAGGATCGGATTAGATACACAGCTCCGCAGTCAGTATCCACACAGGATGGATTAGATACACAGCTCAGCAGCCAGTATTCACACAGGATGGAATTAGAAAACAGCTCAGCAGAGATATACACAGGATAGGAGTATATCAAGCCAGCAGACAGTATCAACAGGATGGATTAGATACACAGCTAGCAGTCGATCAAACTAGATGGATTAGATACACAGCTCTGCCAACAGTTATCACACAGGATGGGATAGATACCACAGCTCTGCAGACAGTATCCCAAATGAGGGCTAGATACACAGATCAGCAGCAGTATTCACACAGGATTCGGAGTAGATACACAAGCTCACACCATATAACACAGGATTGGATTAGCTACACAGCTCCCACCATATCACACAGATCGGATTAGATCACGGCTCAGAAGACAGTATCACACAGGCTAGGAGTAGATACACAGCTCAGCAGGACAGTATCACACAGGATAGGATTAGATACACAGCTCTTGCAGACGAGTCCACACATGATAGATTAGATCACAGCTAGCAGTATCACAAAGGATAGGAATTAGTACACAGCTCCACCCTATCACACAGGATAGGAAATTGGATACACAGCTCTGCAGACAGTATCACAAGGTATGATTAGATACACAGGCTCAGCAGACAGTATACACCCAGGAAGGATTAGATACAACAGCTAAGCAGGCCAGATCAAACAGGATTTAGGTAGATAACAGCTAAGCAGGCAGTAAAATCACACATGATGGGATTAGCATACACAGCTCAGCAGGCTCGTATCACCAGGATAGGATTAGATACACAGTCTGCAGACAATACCAAAAACCATGATGGGATTAGATACCAGCTCCGCAGACAGTATCACACAGGATAGGATAGATCACAGCGCAGCAGACAGTATCACACATGATGAGATTAAGTTAGATACAAGCTCAGCAGACAGTATCAACATGATGGGATTGATACACAGCTCAGCAGGACATATACAAAGGATAGGACTAGATACAAGGGATCAGCAGTAAGTATCAACAGGATAGGATGTTTAGATACACAGCTCTGCAGACAGTA
This sequence comes from Engystomops pustulosus, assembly GCA_019512145.1. Taxonomy (NCBI): domain Eukaryota; kingdom Metazoa; phylum Chordata; class Amphibia; order Anura; family Leptodactylidae; genus Engystomops; species Engystomops pustulosus. The sequence goes on from CM033647.1 coordinate 6,326,668, forward strand.
TCAACAGGATAGGATTAGGACACTAAGATCAGCAGGACTCTAGTAGCCAAAGGATGGGATGAGATAGACACAGCTCTGCAGACAAGTTCACACAGGATAGGATTAGATACTAAGCTCAGGCAGACAGTATCACACGGATAGGATTAGATTACACAGCCTCGGCAGACCAGGACAAGTATCACACGGATAGGATTAGCGATACAAAGGTCGCAGACAGTATAACACATGAAGGGAGCTAAGAAAAAAGCACTAACGACAGAAAGGTAGCATAAAATGGATGGTAGTAGACGCAAACCCACCCACGCCTACCAGAACGACAGATCACAAAAACTCTAATGCATGGGGGGGATTAGATAAACAGACTAAGAACTAAAAGAAAAAGTATAAAAACAGATGGATCGTCAGAGCATGAATACACCCAGTCTCTAGCAGCCGTTATTCACACAGGATAGGGATTTTAGAGATACCACAGCTCTGCAGACGTACCAACATGATGGATTAGATACACAGATCAGCCCAGGGAAGTATAAAACAGGATGGGATTGAAGATACACAGTAAGCAGACGTATTCACACACATGATGGGAGTAGATACACAGCTCAGCGCCAGTATTCACACAGGATTTAGGATTTATGTATACAGCTCCAGCAGTCAGTCAGTGTCACACACACATGATAGATTATAGAGACACAGCTCACGCAGTCAGATCAACATGATAGGATAGATACAGTCCGCAGGCATATACACATGATGGGATAGATACACAGTCAGCAGAGCAGTCCACACCCTGGGGACATTGGGGAATAGAGACCAGATCAGAGCTGTGTATCTAATCCCATCCTGTGTGATACTGTCTGCTGAGCTGTGTATCTAATCCTATCCTGTGTGATACTGTCTGCTGAGCTGTGTATCTAATCCTATCCTGTGTGATACTGTCTGCTGAGCTGTGTATCTAATCCTATCCTGTGTGATACTGTCTGCTGAGCTGTGTATCTAATCCTATACTGTGTGATACTGCCTGCTGAGCTGTGTATCTAATCCTATCCTGTGTGATACTGCCTGCTGAGCTGTGTATCTAATCCTATCCTGGGCAAAGAGGGGAGAGGAGGCCGGCAAAGAGGGGAGAGGAGGCCGGCGATGAATGAGGGCAGTAGATTTAGAGGCTCATCCATATTGTGGCTGATTCTTACCTGCAAAGAGCGCCACGCTGGCATGCCTGGCATCGAAGGGGCAACGCGCTTGACCGTTAAACTCTTCCCCATCTTGCTCCAGGGTCTTGATCTAGGAGGATCACACATATATATAAAACAATCCCCACTACTAGACCCCCAGATGAAAGGAGCATGGGGGGGGGGGGGCACATAATTTTCGCCAATTTATAAAATAATATACCGTACACACACGTGAAAGCCGCAGGTTTTTGCTCACCTTGTAGTTGCGGCACGTGGGGTTGAAGGAGTTGGTGCCGCAGGCGATGAGGGTCTGGTCGTTCTTGGGGACCAGCACTTTGATGTAGTTGTAACATTCATCCTGGAGACAACGAGAAGTGTCATAAATAATTCACACAACTACCCAGCTTTCCCCAATCCTGAATGGGAAATTATGGAAATCTCTAATAACCAGTCAGACACTCATCACCGTATCACCAGATTTAGATACCTGGCCAAGCTGGATGACAAAGCCTATGGCATTGGTGATGGCGGCCATCTTGGATTTTACTCAGCTTTCCCAAAAACGGACAAAAATGGCTGACAGGTATGGTAGAGATGTATATATTGCCACGTGTGATATATAGACGGTAATAAAGCCTTAAGGATGCGGTGGGTCCGGATGAATGGGAAAAATCCGGTTTTTATCTCAAAACGCGTCGTTACTCGACAACCGCACCTTGTGCCCACATCACATCGGCGAAAGGAAGCTACGAAACAATGGCGGCTCAGCGAGGGACAGAATCTCAATTATCTTCTGCCCTCACCGCTGCAATCGGCGGCGCTCACGGGGAGGTCCTTCATCACTTGTGAAGTCTTGAAAGCTTTTCCCCGGAACGATTGAGGTGATTGATCCGTTCTCTCTGTAATCATTGTCTGTTCCTTCGAGGACTGAATGTAAAAAAGAAATCAAAAACTACCCTGGGATGGCCTGTACTTTCTTATATTTGATTCTGGGAAAGCTGGGTGATGATATGGCCACTGTATACAAGTTTGAAAGCTCCTTATCCATCAGATTAGAAGAATTGTAGAGACTGCTCTGATGAGATCTAAAAAGACTGGCACAGTACAAGGTCAGCCGTGATCTACTGATGAGACATGAAAAAATTGGCAGAATTAATATTGATTGCCGAGGAGAGGGTCAACCATTGTTATTGACTTATACTGATGACATATGAAAAAAGTGACACAGTACAGCTAGAATCCTTGCCTTATAATAATGAGATTAAAAAAGACCGGCACAGTACGAGGAGTGGAACCGCTGTAATACTGATGAGACTTATAGGTTGGCACAGCACAAAGAGAGGACAGGTCGTGAACATTGCCTCATAACGATGAGATGTATCACGTCTGGCAAGGTACGAAGGGAGCACTGGTCATGATCATTGCCTTATAATGATGAGATTGAAAAAGACTGGCAGAGTACAAAGACAGTACGGCTATAATTCTTGCCTTATAATGATGAGATTGAAAAAGACTGGCACAGTACAAGGAAAGGTTCAACCGTTATCATTGACTTATACTGATAAGGCTTAGAAAGTCAGGCAGAGTACAAGGAGAAGGGCAGGTCATTATCGTTGACTTGTACTGTGCCAGTCTTTTTAGATCTCATCAGTATAAGGAGTAGATCCACCATAATACAGATAGAAATAGACATAGAAAGGTGGGCACAGTACAAACAGAGGGCAGGTCATGATCACTGACTTATGCCGATGAGGTATGAAATGACTGGCACAGTACATCTATGATCATTGCCTTATACTGATGAGTTTGAAAAAGACTGGAACAGTGTAAGGAGAGGGTCAGCCGTAATCATTGATTTATACTATTTAGAACGTCAGGCACAGTACATAGAGAAGGGCTGGTAATGATCATTGCCCTATTCTGATGAAATCTTAAAGACTGGTACAGTAAGAGGAGTGTATCTGATGTAATACTGATCCAGCTGTAGATCCACCACAACACTGATGAGACCTAAAAAGGTTGCCACAATACAAAAGAGAGGACCGGTCATTGACTTATACTGATGAGTCTAAAATATCTAACACATTAAAAGGACTGGATCCACCATAATCTTATTGAGACTTAGAATGGTGGGCACAGTACAAAGAGAGGGTAGGTCTTGATCCATGACTTACACTGATGAAATCTAAAAAGACTGGAACAATACAAGTGGTGGATCCGCTGTTAGGGTACATTCACATGGCCATTATGGGGGATATGATCTGGCAAAACGGTTTGCAACCAGATCACGGCCCCCATAGACCTCTATGGCCCCCAGTCTCTGCATCGCCACCGAGTCGGTCTCGTCTGCCTATGGAGGGAGGAGGGGTGAAGAGCGTTAACCCCTCCCCTCTTCCGCCCTGTGCTTGCCTGGTATCTGGTCCAGGTGAGCACTTGGCTGTGGGAATGAGCCGTAATACTGATGGGACTTAGAAAAGTTGGCACAGTACAATGAGAGGACAGGTCATGATCATTGCCTTATACTGATGAGATATGTAAAGTCTGGAACAGAACAAAGTTGTCACAGACTCTAACCATTGCCTTATGTTGATGGGATTAATCAAGTCATGCTCATAATCATTGTCTAATACGGAGATATTAAAAGTCTGGCACAGTAATAAATCATTGTCTATCACTGATGAGATTTAGAAAGACTGGAGCAGTGCAAACAGAGATCAGGTCATGATCATTGCCTCGTATTGATGAGATTTATCAAGTCTGGCACAGTACAAAGAAAACGTGGTCATAATCATTGCTTTGTACTGATGAGACTTACAAAGGCTGGCACAGTACAAAGAGCAGAGAGGCTATAATCTATAATTTATTGTCTTAACTAATGAGATTGTAAAAGCCTAGCTCACAATAAAAAGAGGAACGCCACAATGCCTGCATTATATTGATGAGATATGAAAAGGCTGGCACAGTACAAGGAGAGAACAGGTCATAATCATTGACTTATACGGAGGAATCATTCCCCGATACCGTATGAACCGACACAACCTCTGAAGGTAAAATTAAAATTTCTTTTGTGTCCGTTTTGGTTATATTTAATCCCGAAAACTCTGTAGACCAGTTCTCTGACGCTCCTAGTTATTGGTATTGTATCAACTGCGCTAATGAGATCTAAAACTAGCAAAGTACAAGCAAAGGGTCAGCCAAAATTATTGTCTTATACCGATACAAGAGGTTAGCACAGTACACACAGAGGACAGCCATGATCATTGCCTTATACTGATGAGATATGAAAAGTCTGGCACAGAACAAAGAAAGCATGGGCCATAATCATGGACTTGTAAAGACGAGATTGATCAAGTCTGGAACAGTATGAAGATGTCAATGGTCAGAAGCATTGCCCTGCACTGATGAGATCTAAAAAGTCTGAAATAGAACAAAAACAGTACACGCTATAATTACTGACTTATGCTGATGAGATTTATCAAGTCTGGCACAGTACAAAGAGATTGCTAGTCTTAATGATTGCCCTGCACTGATGAGATCTAGAAAGTCTGAAATAGAACAAAAACAGTACATGCTATAATTACTGACTTATGCTGATGAGATTGATCAAGTCTGGCACAGTACAAAGAGATCGCTAGTCTTAATGTTTGCACGGTACTGATGAGATCTACTAAACCAGGCACATCGTAAAGAGAGGTCATCATATAATCATTGTTTTATACCGATGAGATATACAAAGACACAGCCATAGCCCCTGCCTTGCGCTGATGAGTGTAAAAGTACAAGGAAAGGTCTTATACCGATGATAAAAGTTTAGCTGTGTCAAAGAAGATTGGAGCCTGATGCTCCGTAAAAAACTTTTCTCAAAGACATCTTGAAGGGATACAGACGTCCTAATCTGTCAGCGTTTATATTGCGTTGTCCCGCCACCTATAATTTTGATTTATCCTTGTTGAGCACCTTGAGGAGAGAAAAAAAAAAATCGATAAATCCTATCAAGCGACCCAATAGATAATGAAAATGAATGAAAAGCTCTTAGGATCGATGTAAGCCAATCACATCCTGACAGGCCCAGCTGTTAAATACCATCGCCTGCCACTCCCCCACCCTCCCAAAAATAAAGTTTACTCCAGAGCCCAACACAAAAAAAATTTATGACTTTACGGTTATCACTGAGTGTTTTCTAGGTCAGCTGATGAGATATAAAAATGTGGCACAGTACAAAGAGAGTACAGGCGTTATTCATTACTTTATGCTGATGAGATCTTCCACATCCGGCATATATATGTATATATAGTATGTACTGTATATAGAGAGTGCACATCATTACGTTGCAGATACGGAAAGTGTTGTTTTTTTTTTAATAATCATTACTTTATACTGATGAGATCTAGAAAGTATTACACAGTACTAAGAGAGAACAGGTCATAATCATTGACTTATGCTGATGAGCTTTAAAAAAGGTGGGCATGGAGCTCTGGCCATAATCATTGCTTTATACTGATGAGATCAAGAAAGCTTGACATAGAACAAGGATAGGCCGTTCTATAGTCATTACTTGTAACTGATGAGATCTACAAAGTGTGACACAGTACTGAGAACCCGCAATAATCAGTGACTTGTGCTCGAAAAAGGTGGGAATTTTACACAAAGCTCTGGCCATAATTGTGGACCTGTATTAAAGAGATCCAAAAAAGTAGAAGTAGAATAAGAGTTTATTTCAAAATTATTTCTTTATACTAATGAGATTCAAAAAGTGGGACACCATCTTAAGAGTGTATGTCCTTATCAATGACTTGTGTTGATGAGCTTTAAGAGGATTAACATACTACAAAGACACCTTTGGCCATAGCCCTATACGGGTATAAGATCTAGGAAGTGTCATATGGTATAGAGAAAGTTCAGTCTATAATCATTACTTTATACTGATGAGGTACAGAAAGTGTGACACAGTACAAAGAGGCTCTCACAGAGTTTTGGCTCATTATCCTGCACCAATGAGAGCCAGAGAACATGAAATAGTAGAAAGAGAGAGTGTTCTATGATACTCACTTCATACTGATGACATATAAAAAGTCTGGCACAATTTGGATAAAGCCATGTCCACAATAATTGCCTTACACCTATGAAATCTAAAGAAAACCGGGCATGGTCGAAGGAAAATGTCAACCAAAACCAATAAAATTTACAAAGGCTGTCACAGAAAAGACATGATCACAGCTTTATAGATTTTAAAAGTCTGGAACAGAATGAAGAAAGCGCATGCTATGATCCTGCTTTATGCTGATTAGATTTATAAAGTCTGGCACAGTCTGGTTGTTATCATCATTGCCTTACACCGATCTGGAAAGCATGGCATAGTACAAAAGAGAGAACAGTCTATAATAATGGCCCTATACCAATGAGGTTTTTTTTTAAAAAAAAACAAGCACAGAACAAAAAAATGAAAAGCATTAACTCTTGCATTGTGCTGATGAGATGGAAAAAGGCTGGAATAGTACAAAGATGGTGAAGGCCATTGATTCATATGCTGATAAAACCAGAAAGTCTGGCACAATGCAAAGTAAACACTGGCAAAATCACTCCCTTCTACTGATGAGATCTAGAAAGTCTGGCACAGAAAGCATAGCCCATAATTCTTGACCTTTACAGGTCTGCCTGAGCAATAGGAGATAATACATTATAACCACCGCTTTATACTTAACTCATCTTAAAAAAAAATCCTGGCTCGGTAAAATGATGATGATTAATTCCTTACCCTAATGAGAGCTAAAAAGCTTGGTACAGAAAAAAAAAAGCAAATAGAGGCCATAAACGATAATTTATATTGATGAGCTCTAAAAAGGTTGGCACAGAGAAGACAACACAACAATAATAATTGTCCTGTGCTGATGAGGAGCTCTGAAAGGCTAGCAAAGACCATAAGACCATCAAAGATGTGACCAACTAGGTCCTGTATGAAAGCCTAAAAGGCTCAGGCAATTAAGGAACTTCACACTATGCTGATGAGAGCTAAAAAGTCAGGAACTTAAGAAGACGGCTGAAGGTCGAACATAAAAAGCTAAATCCATGCTTTACACTGATGAGATATAAAAAGGCTAGAGTGGAATCCACAGTCCGTGCTTTACATTTGATGCATTAAAAGCGCCTAGAGTGGAATCCACATCGTGCTTCTATCACTGATGGAGATAAAAAGGTAGAGTGGAATCACAGTCCTGCTTTACACTGAGAATATAACAAGGCTAGAGTGGACACAGTCTCTTTACACTGATGAGATATAAAAAGGCTAGAATGGTAATCCTGCTTACCACTGTGTATTAGCAAGTGCCTTACACTGTGAGATATAAAAAGGGTGAGATGGAATCCACCTATGTGCTTCATCTTTACAATGAGTGAATATCAAAGGCTAGAGTGGAATCCCAGTTGTTCCAATGAGATAAAGGCGAGGATCCGTCGCTACACTGATGAGATATAAAAAGGCTAAGAGTGAGAATCCACAGGTCCCATGCTTATACACTGATGAGATATAAAAAGGTTACGTCAATTTTACACTGATGAGATATAAAAAGGCTATGAGTGGATCACAGTCCTGCTTTACACTGAATGAGATATAAAAAGGCTTAGAGTTGATCCACGTCCCCTGTCACACTGATGAGATATAAAAGGCTAGAGTGGTCCACAGTCCATCGCTTACACTGATGAGATATAAAAAGGCTAGAGTGCACTGTTTACACTGAGGAGATGATAAAAAAGGCTTCTAGTAGTGGAATCACAGTCGGTGCTTGACACTGATGAGATATAACTAAGGCTAGAGTGGATCCACAGTCCACCAGCTTTAACTGATGCGATATAAAAGGCTAGAGTGGAATCCACAGTCCATACTTTAACACTGATTAGATCTAAAAGGCTGTAGAGTCAACTTTACATGATGAGATATACAAAAGGCTAGAGTGGAATCCCACAGTCTGGCTTTACACTGAGGTTGAGATATAAAAAGGCGAGGTGGATCACCAGTCCCTAGCTATTATATCTCATCAGTGAGATCACAAGGACTGTGGATCCACTCTAGCTTTTATTATCTCATCAGTGTAAAGCAAAGACTGGGGATCCCTACCTTTATATCTCATCAGTGTAAAGCACAGACTGTGGTATCCACTCTGCCTTTTCTATCTCATCAGTGTTAAGTGTGGGCTGTGGCTTCCACTCTAGCCTTTTATATTCATCAGTGAAATCACGAGATGGAATAAGCCACGTTTAACACTGATGAGTATAAAAGAGCTAGAGTGGAATCCACAGTCCATGCTTTACACTGATGAGATATAAAAAGGCTAGAGTGGAATCCACAGTCACGCTTACACTGATGAGATATAAAAGGGAGGTGGAATCCACAGTCCATGCTTACATGATGAGAATAAAAAAGGCTAGTGGAATCCACAGTCCATGCTTTACACTGATGAGATATATAAAGTGAATTAGGTAGGTGGAATCCACAGTCCACGCTTTCACTGAGAGAATATAAAAAGAGCTAGAGTGGAATCCACAGTCCATGCTTTACAGATGAGATATAAAAAGGCTGAGTGATCCACAGTCCAGCTTACACTGTCGAGATATAAAAAGCGCTAGAGGGAATCACAAGTCCATGCTTTACACACTGATGAGATTACAAAAGGCTAGAGTGGAATCACAGTCCCGTTTACACTGATGAGAGATAAAAAGGCTAGAGTGGAATCCCAGTCCAGTAGCTTTAACCACTGAGGGATTAGAAAAAGGCGAGAGTGGACCACATCCGTGCTTTACACTGAGAGATATAAAATTGAGAGATGGAATCCACAGTCATGCTTTACGATGAGATATAAAAAGGCTAGAGTGCCAATCTTTACACTGATGGATATAAAAAGGCTACGGACAGTGACATCACAGTGTGCTTTACACTGATGAGATATAAAAAGGCTATGAGTGAATCCACAGTCCGTGTTACATGCTGAGATATAAAAAGGTAGAGTGGAATCCACAGTCCACGCTTTACACTGATGAGATATAAAAAGGCTAGAGTGGAATCCACAGTCCACGCTTTACACTGATGAGATATAAAAAGGCTAGAGTGCAATCTTTACACTGATGAGATATAAAAAGGCTAGAGTGGAATCCACAGTCTGTGCTTTACACTGATGAGATATAAAAAGGTAGAGTGGAATCCACTCCTGCTTACACTGATCGAAGCTAACAAAAGGCTAAGGGGAATCACAGTCCATCGTTACACTGATGAGATATAAAAAGGCTAGAGTGCAATCTTTACACTGATGAGATATAAAAAGGCTAGAGTGGAATCCACAGTCCGTGCTTTACACTGATGAGCTACAAAAAGGCTAGAGTGGAATCCACAGTCCACGCTTTACACTGATGAGATATAAAAAGGCTAGAGTGGAATCTACAGTCCATGCTTTACACTGATGAGATATAAAAAGGCTAGAGTGGATCCACAGTCCATGCTTTGTGTTCATGACATCTGACACAGCACATGGGGAGCATATTGCTTTCACCAATCATTTCTAGGTTGTGGCTTACAAGTTCTCGTGAAACGCTCACTTATGCCATGCCCCGATAACCACGTGAGCTGATGAGATCTAAAAAGACAGGAGCATTAAATACGCTGCAGAAATCTCGGTGAGATCTAGAAACACATGAGAAACGCAAAGCTTGAACCGCGATGATTTTATTTTTTTGTGCTGATGAGGTTTAAAAAATTTGGCACAGAAGGAACAGTAACTTGTACTTGTAAACACTATAAGGCCGGCACAGGTCTCTCTACAATGGTATCATGAATCATTACAATTGTGACTGACGCTCGTTATGTCTATTATGTCTGCATTCTGTTCCCGAGCAAGTAATGCCTACGGTTTTATTTCTGAATATTCTTTGATTTTTGGGCTTTTTTTGTTCCTTCTTTTTTTTTTTTTTTTTCATATTGAGGCCTTGAATATACAACCAGCAGGTCATTTCAATTTTGGAGAATTATTCTGGGCGCTGATCTTCCACAATAAACCCATTCGTCCGCTATCTGGGCAGTCAAAAACATGCGCCATTAAACCAGCGCCTGCCATCGAGCGCTCGCCTCGATTGCTCTGCCGCCTTTGTGTAAATGTTTGCCGCCTGAAACCACCTTCAGCGGCAATTCAGCCTTGACTAAAATGGCTTCTCCGAGAGCCCTGCAGCAAAAAAAATCCACTTTTTATGCTCCTCGAATTGGCTTGGAAAGTGTCACAGCTTGACGGCTGTCCACTTAGCCGGGGCCCAACACTTTTAACTCTGTAATGATATACAGTCCAGTGGAAAGTGCTGCCCTGCAGAGTTGTGAGGGATAATAAAGCTTTCTTGTTGTGAAAAAAGCCACCTGAAATGGGTCTGGAGCTACGCGTCCGTGGTCTACTGCTCGCTGTTATGTACGTGCGATAATGTATGCCCAGTCCTCACAAGCCTTTCATGTCCAACAAGCCCAGCAGCATTAATGTATAAAGTGCTGCCCAGAAAATCCATTTCACAACCATAAATAAAACAGAAAAGTTTACTACAGGAAAAAAAAACAAAAAGTTGTGGATTCCTTTAATAACGTTATTCTACGGTCGGCTGTCCAAGAAGATGGGACTGTCTTGCTGTGAGAGAGGCAGAGAGAGCTGCTTCATAACTCTAACCATAAATTTCTGGGGTTTCAGTGAATAATATGTTATGTAACATAGTCACTCTCAGGTAGGGGTGGTGTCACCTTGTAGATGTGAGAGATGACATGGCCCTCAGGTTGGTAGCCTTCTTAGTTACCTAAAAGTTGAGGTGGGTCTACCATAGCGTCAAGAAGGTGCTTCCATTTTGAACAAAGCCCCCCATATCCCAAAAGGCCCCCAAAAACGTCAGGTTTGACAAAGAGTAAAAGGTAGGAAGAGATTCAGGAGAAAATAGTTGGGTTTAGATCTGAGGTAAGGACCAAGTAGTGTCAGTCTTCTCTTGATTTGGCCTAGTTTTTGGCCCATCATTTTGTGGACCTTAGCGGGTGAGATAAAATAGTTGGGTTTCGACATTTTAAGTCCTGGGATAGCAGTTTGTCCGAATACGTGATCCTTTAAAGTCTAACGTAGGTACATGCGCTACATTATCAGGAGATGGTTACGAAAGGCTTTAGTAACAGCAGACTGGCATTGATCTTACTTTCAGGAGAAATGAGATTGTGGCTGAGAATTATATTTTATATACTCTGGCCAAACTCAAAAGGTTAACGAAGGTTATGCTCTTTCTGTGACCGTGCCGCTGCGGGCCTGTGTTCTGCGCATGCGCAGCACTGTGGCTTCGCGAAGGAGTACGCGCATCTCCTCATAGCTGCGATGGGTAGGAAGATCAAAGAGGCTACTGGGGATCGGAGTAGCCGCGCGGTGTAGCCTCAGCTCCAGCTACTCCACTCCCCAGTAGCCTCTTTAGAAAATTAGCATATTAGGGCAATAAAAGTTTGCAAAAGATATAGGGAAGGTGATGATTAGCCCTTAAAAGGGCTATCCTCACGTACAATAGAGGCACCTACCACCCCATCTACCTAAATGGGTAGATCCGTGGTGGTAGGTTTCCTTTAAAAGGGGTAGAAGATGATTAAGGGCTTTAGTGACAGCAGACTGGCATTGATCTTACTATCAAGATAAATCATCTCGTAAGACTCACTGGAGACAGGAACAAGTCGTCTCATCACATAGATAATGAATGAATAAAGCTTGAGATCCGAGGTTCTCCCAAACACTCCTTCCGCCACCCGTCTGGAGGCTCTTGTCTTCTCATTGTCTTTCGTTGAGTCGTTTGGTAAAGCTCCTCCACCGGCCTCCCGGAGGGGGGAACTTGCAGGTGAGCCATTTTGCTTGAGATCAGAAATCCAATCAAGGCGTCTGTCGTAGAGAGAGCGCATCGCGCCAGTGTGGAAGGCGCTGGAGTGTGAGACAGTGACAAAGAGACGCGTGCAGACGTTGGTGCTTAGCTCAGCAAGAGGAAATGTGCCGCTGTGCAACATCACAGAGCCGCTGAGTGTACGAGGGAGCGGGGTCATCTGCTGCTCAGCCTCAGCAGCATGCTCTTCTTAATTAAAGGCGAATTCTAATTAGTGGCAGGGATAATGTTATTTTCCCTGGGCCAGCAGTCGGAGCTTTTCTCATTTAGGATATTTTCATTTAGCAGGAGGAGTAACAAAGGCCTGGTGCCGGCAGCGGAGGATCGGGGAATTGGAGTCCTTCGGCTTGTAGAGAAAAATTTAGTTCTCAAACCCATTGTTTTCGGTACGTTTCTTAATTTGACTTTCTGTCGTCTGGAGATGGAAACGTTCCATCATTCATTAGTGGTGAGGAGGACAAGATGAATACTGATACGCCCCATTGGAAACGTTCAACGTGGTGCCAATTGTCTTACGTAGGACAATTATGGAGACCAGTCCTCACCAAGAAGTGAGCATCATCGGGGGCTACTAGTGTCTATTACTGGGGTTACTCCAGATAATATGATTCAGAAGACCAACCAACTTCCAGAAGATAAACCCTAGAGGACTTCAAATCAGGTGGTTTTAAGATAGACCTTTGGGGCCTACGACCTTGTGAGAGCCTGGGCCCACCAAAGGATCTTCTAGTACCCTGGTGGGCCGGTCCACCCCTAGGGACCATTACAACATAACCCGTTCTATCATGATGATGACATAAAGTAAGTGGTGAAGGTCACTTACGGGTTTGCCCCTCATCGCGCAGTTGTCCATGTCCTTTGTCTTCCATGTTATATACTGAAAGAAAATGAAAAAAATATTATGTTTCTAGCCCCTTTCTTTCAATAACACATCAAGAAGGGTCACCTTAAAAGTCTGGATTTTAAGGGGAACTCAAATGTTTTGAAAAGTCCACCTAGGGGGTTATAAATTGGCCCAGTGTGTCTCATTTTTGGGATGTTGCTTGGCAATAGAGAGCAGGGCCTATGCAATACATACACAGTAATGGGGTATCCACAGTTCTTACCTTGTCCGGTGTAATGGAGTCTTTGGCTTTCCGTAGGTCTATTGCATAGACATGGTCCCTAAAATACCAGAAGAGGACCTCAAGTTAATTCTATAGAAGACATTTAGAACACATCTGCCATGGATTGGTTGCGGGGGGTTCAGAAGGCCACTCCACAGGAGATTACAGACATGTTGTAATTGGGACTACCCCAACTGCCCTCTCTGGACCCCACCCCCACCGCCACTGTAGACTGGACACAGCCAGAACATTCCTCTAGTTCTTCCTATAATATAAGCTATGTTCCGAGTATGAAGAATATAGATTTTTTTCATGGTATACCCATCGGGAATTGGAGAGGTCATGCTCTGAGCGGTAATTATACACTTTACCTTGTCTTCCTTATTGACAATTACTGAAGCCCAATTGAAGAAGACATATGTGAAAAACTAAGTGCCCCCTATATATCCATATCTTTACCGCACAGTGAACCTTCTCTTTCTGAAACATTCTGCAGTAGATTTGCTGTCGTACTTGAGATATTGTCCTGTTGCGTGACCCAGTTTTGACCAAGCTGCTACAAACATTTGTCTGTCCAAGGAACATTGTTTCGGAAGTCTTGTAGTTGGTTCAGTTGTAACTTGAGTTGTGCCGCCATGTTCATTCGTGTCATACGTATTCAGTCTCTTCTAATTGTAATGTCATGAACTTGAACATGTAACACACTAACTGAGCCCCTGTACCGTCTCAGATGTAGCTCCTGGATATTTCAGTTTCTCTAAGCATTGCATGGAGATATTTGTGGGTGAATTAGCTAAGACATCTCCTCTGCTGTTCCTAATGTTCTCCAATGTGAATAAGCTTTCCTTTTGTGGCATTGTGGTGACAACCACCAAAAGACTCCAGACCAGAACTAATCCTTTTATAGAGGTGGTCACACTTGCTGATGATCAATTAATCCAGGTGATTTGATTAGCACCTGGCTGTTTCTTGCTTACATATTTTTTACTTACTACTTCTGCATTGACATCTATTATTTGTTACACAATGACCCTTAGACATCTGTTGAGTGGTCTTCCTTATCCAATGTTGCATTTGCCAAATTTAACCTTCTACAGATCAGATCAATTTTTATGCCCCGGTACATAAAAACCATAAACCTCAAAGAAAGAGCATGTGACTGTAGGTCATCACTCACCTGGCTGCAACAAACAATGTCTGGTTGAGCTTCAGCATCTTCTGAAAGTCTAGACCAAGATGGGTGGAGTCGTGATCGGTGGTCAGCCCTCGGAACCATGGGTAGGCTTTTGTATCTTTGGGATTGAGAAGAAAATATGGTTATAACATAAAGTTTACCGAATGTATATAATAACAAGGAGATCTCTTTTGAGAACCTAGAGGACCATCCATGGTCATCAGGACACAATCAGTAAGGTACATGGATGACAGAACATCTTGAGGACTTACTTCCACTCTCGATGGTTCTCAGGGGACTCAGGTCTTTCGGGAATACAAGCGAGGAGAACAGCTGACATCTGACTAGGAGAAGAACCAAAGCAAGAAGCAGGTGGGACATTCTTATCCTATTCCGAGAGTAGCAGAAATGAGCGGGTGATGTCCGGGTATTAGGGGATAGTCATTATGGTCCAAGAGGCTCTGCAACACAACACAACACAAGCACTGATTAGGGTTGTACCAAAAATATATCTTACATTTTTCCAATTAGGGCACACAATACAGTATCAAACATATGGGTACACTATGGTTACCAGTATTATGGGGCACCATATCAGTGGTTATGGGGGCACTGTGACTGTACGGTGTTACTACACTGACTGCCGTATATGGGAACACTATGATTATCAGTATAGGGCACCATATCAGTAGTTATAGGGGCACTGTGACTATATGGTGTTGAGGGTTAATGTATATATGATGCCATACCCCGTATATCCCGCAATCACTTATCTACGTGTGTCGCTTCTAATCTCGTCCGCCATAATTTATTCTCCATAGGCGGTTAATATCCCGGACCTTCTGAACCCGGATCAGGGGAGAGCGAGGCCTGATTAATAGGGATACTGATCCGATCTGATCCAGCGTCTTCATGTAAAGTGTATTTATTACTAGCCGGAGCCCATCCCGCCGCCCGCCTCTGCTTCATCACTCACCAGGACCTGATCGCATCCACCGTGACAACCCGCACTTACCCCACTCACTGACACAAAGGGAACTGATGTGTTTGTTTGGAAACTGAGCTAATGATGTGCAATGCTCTGCAGATTTCTGGAGCGGTCAGGGGGTGTAATAATCTGCAGGGTATATCACTGTGTATCTAGCAGAATGTAGAGGAGAGATGCTCTGCGGATCTCTAGAGAGATCACTGTTATAATCTGCAGGATATATCACTATTTGTTTGAAGGAAAAGGAGCGATGCTCTGCAGATCTCTAGAGAGATCACTGTTATAATATATCACCATTTGTTAGGAGGAAAAGGAGTGATGTTCTGCAGAGCTCTTATGAAGTCACTATTGTAATAATCGGCAGGATACATCACTATGCATGAGAAGGCAGAGGAGCGATGTTCTGCAGTGACATCCATAGTAACATCCATAGTGACATCCATAGTGACATCCATAGTAACATCTATAGTGACATCTATAGTGACATCCATAGTGACATCCATAGTGACATCCATAGTAACATTCATAGTAACATCCATAGTAACATCCATAGTGACATCCATAGTAGTATATACAAGGCATTGTGCAAATCCTATCCTGATCACAGTTATTCTACCCATAAGCGCTGGCCGTGCAGAATAAAGCGGTAACATGTATTAACCACTAATAATGAGTGTATGTGAGAAGGATATACTGTGCACCACATTACCTGGCGTTCAGCTTTTATGGGTAGATTGGGATAGCATTTGCACAATGCTCTGTATATACTACTATGGATGTTACTGTCCCTATTGTTCATCTTGTGTCTCTCCTGAGAAATTTTTATATACATTTTTTAAGATGTAATGTAATGAATACGGCTATTTATTTATTCCTAATACAGTGAATGGGGCGTTCTCTCCCTCTTTGTCTTAGTTCTGTTTGTTGTTATACATCGATATCCGAGAGGGTAATCCTGGCTTCTCTGGCATATTATTAATTACTATTACTGACAGATACAGTAATACAGCCAATCCACGCAGACCAGGAGCCAAGACATCTGTAAGGAACAGAATGAGAAATGTGAAGTGTCAAAAGGAAATTACACCATAAACTGGACAGAAAAGAAGAAATATAACTACTATAATACTGCCCCCTATGTACAAGAATATAACTACTATAATACTGCCCCCTATGTTGTATGTATCCATATGGTGTGTGTATGTGCTATATGTATGTATATATGGTGTGTATATACTGTATTCATGTTGTATGTATCCATATGGTGTGTGTATGTGCTATATGTATGTATTTATGGTGTGTACATACTGAATCCATGCTGTATGTATCTATATGGTGTGTGTATGTGCTATATGTATGTATATATGGTGTGTACATACTGAATCCACGCTGTATGTATCTATATGGTGTGTGTATGTGCTGTATGTATGTATATATGGTGTGTATTTACTGTATTCATGTTGTATGTATTTATATGGTGTGTGTATGAGCTGTATGTATATATGGTGTGTATATACTGTATTCACGTTGTATGTATCCATATGGTGTGTGTATGTGCTATATGTATGTATATATGGTGTGTATTACTGGTATACATGTGTATGTATCCATATGGTGTGGTGTAGGTGCTATATGTATGTATTATGGGGTACATATCGTTATAGAGTCCATCGCTGTATGTATCTATTCGGTGTGGTGTTATGTGCTATAGTAGTATATATATGGTGTGTACATACTGAATCCACGCTGTATGTATCTATATGGTTTGTGTATGTGCTGTATGTATATATGGTGTGTGTATTTACTGTATTCATGTTGTATGTATCCATATGGTGTGTGTATGAGCTGTATATATGGTGTGTATATACTGTATTCATGCTGTATGTATCTATATGGTGTGTATGTGCTGTATGTATGTATATATGGTGTGTATATACTGTATTCATACTGTATGTATCTATATGGTGTGTGTATGTGCTGTATGTATGTAGGTATGGTGTGTATATACTGTATTCATGCTGTATGTATCTATATGGTGTGTTTATAAGTATATAAATGGTTTGTGTATAAACAAGTATACAAATGTGTATATTTGGGGGAAAGGAGGACCTCCTTCAGGGGTCTACTATGGGGCCCTGTCTCTCCTAGTTAAGCCCATGATCTACACCCAAAACTGTCTGCAGTGTACATGGCTCAGGGAGTGAGAGCTCTACTTACGAAGACTTGCCATCTACATGGTCATAATGGCTCGCAGGATCCCCTGGTCTAGATTTGAGGACCCTATAGAAGCCACATGACCTTTCTTGTAGATGGTAGTTTCTTTGGTGTTGGCATACCCAATACATAGTGTTATCCACATGGTCCATGTCGGGCAGAGTCCTCCAGCCCTAGACCAAATACCACTGCAGGACATGGAGCCGATTCTACCAATTCGTGGGCGATGTTGTCTGCACATCATTTCATTTGCAAACAGTCCCCATTGTGCCGCTCCTCATCTAATGGAGGTTTCTATTGTACCGTAAGTCGCCTTTGTTTTTTTTGTTATACATTTAATTGGCGGCACTTGTCTCCATTCTACGGCACCTCTCTACATAAGGCAGTGGGGAGGATTTCCATACGTCAAGGGCACGGTTAGCGCGCGTTGCCCATAAATAAAGATAATTTCGGTTCGTGTGACAATGGCTTATACAATGAAGAAGTTGTGTTGCGCTTCAAGACGCCTCGGTGTTAGAAGTCACTTCGGTAATTGTGTATGTGCCGGCTATTTGATTTTACAGAATGTGATTTTTTTTTTTTTTTTTGCTAGAAGTTCCTTTAAGGATAATTTACTGGGATTGTAATATGTGAAGCTAAACTTCTAAACTAGTAACTTGTCAGAGGAAGTTCTGTCCGCTCCGTAGTAGTGTAGGGACTACAATAAGCCTGCTATAGCTTTTACGCAGAGCAGACACAATGGAGCAGCTTAATGCAGTATCTAAGTAGTGCCTCTATTATCTCTGTAGGCATTTAGCTTCACCCTTGGAGTCAGGACACAGCAGATATACTGGATCACTACAACCACCAGGCCGGAATCAATAAGCATGGAAATCCCTTGAACTTGGCCACAGCCATGAAACATATGATGTTTTTGTCACGCTGTGTCATCTTGGTGGTGTTACGAGATGCTTCTGGATGGTTCTTTCGAGTTGTTTTGCTATTTCCTCGGTGAGCCCCGGCCTTCACAGCCGTCTGTTTATTGCAAATCCGTCTCTTGATCATCGTCTCATCTATCCGACATGTGGTCTGAGCCGGAAGCGAAGGGCATCTGTGTGCAAACAACTGTGCTCCAACTGCGGTAGAGGGGCAGCTGTCAACAGAGCAACCTGTCAGGGGTACTTAACGGAGACAAGACCTGGTAGGGACAGCTGTCTCCAAAGAGATTAGCGCCTCTCAAACTTACAATATGTCATCTTTCCGCAACAGTTAACCCCATAAAATACCAGAAAACTGAAGACATACAAATCTATGACTGTGAGGACTTTACAGTCTATCGCTATTTTGAAGATTTTCCAAGTGTTGATAGTTCACCGCAACCTTTTCGAGACCCCAAAGTCATGAACAAGATCTATTGCACTGTCCTTGCCTATGTTATCTTACCCATCTTCTAGTTTACTTCATTCTAACGGTTGCCACTTCTTCCTGGCATCTTCATATTAGCTTTCAACTTCCAGTTTAGTCTTGGATCTTCTTCCTTCCTTAGATGTACACCTGACATCTTGACTCTTGGCTTCGTCTTTTTGTTAAGCCTTGGATGGTCTTCTAGAAGGCTTCAACCACTTTCCTTGTTTGGATCTTGCTTGTTCTGTGACCTACACATCTGTCTTATTGTTGGGTCTGCAACATCTCCCACCGGGGCCTTTTCTTGGTGGCCTGGAGGCAGCCGGGGGCCCGGAATACTGGAGTGTCTGGCGGTTGCGGCCTAGAGCGCGCTAGTGTCACGGTGCTTGGTATGGGGACCGTAGGGCTGTCCTACAGCCTGGCAGGTCTCCACCAGGTGGTGTGTGCAAGAAATATGGAGGGAGAGGCTGAGAAAGCCGTGCTAGTGCCTAGTAATGGCTATCATGGAAGAGGTCAAGGCCGGTGGCACATTGTCCATATGGTCAGGTAGTACTATGGTAATCAAGCAGGTTTATAGATGTGTAACACCAGAAAAATCAAACAGTTAGAATGGATGAAAGGTGAAGAGCTTTTCAAGACAATATAACTAGGTACCTAGTTCTTCTGGGAAACCAGCAGCTGATGGGAGAAGGTAAGTGCACCCTCCAGCTGTAATAATGTAATACTGTCATATTTATTTATTTCCATTCAACTTTCTCACACCTGAATACATCTATATTCACAAGAGCGCCCCCTCCCCTCCAGTGTAGACACCATAGTCCTGGGATCTGGCCATGTTTCTCGTCTGAGCCCTGGAGCTACGTGTATAATTCATCTCACGAGCACAGGCCCTATTGTTACCTGGTTCACGTCACCGAGTCACTTCTATAATTGGAACGGGGATGTTGGAGACGACGTGTCAAGTCACTTTATCTGTTTGTGAAATACATTGCAGGCGAGCCGGTCAGGGATTCATTACGACCAAGATAAACGCAGGCAGCGGGACATAAAACGTGAAGTACGGCCATTATAGGATGTGTACACAAGGACTTAGGAGGCCCATTCCGCTCTTTGTAATAAACAAGTTGTAACATCAAGATTGATTGGATCATTTGCTTCCCGTGCCGCGGCTGCTACCCGTAAGGTGACCGGGCTTATCGTGTAAATCAGTAGACCTCAGATACATTCCAAAATGTGGGGATACTGTTCTGTTCAGCTCAGCAGAAGAAAGTATCTTCAGTCATAGATTAGAGCTGAGCTACCGAGGTGTAAAGAAGATTTCCTCAAATTGCCCTTACGACCATGCTTAGGAGGGTCATAACCAGGTATATAGGGAGGACACATGGGGCAAAAGCCTTGGTTGCTCCATCACCTACTTTCCCAATCAAGAAGGCCGATTAAATATGAGTTACCTTGTTCTATTTGCTACCAGGAATCCTAAATATACCCTTCGGCATAGACTTTCCAAGACTTGTTAGTTGACCTGCCTTTCAGACCTTTAAGGACCTTACAAATACCAAGGGTTTTGGCATTTTACAGTTCAGTTTTGTACAGCACTCACATCTAGAATCCCACTTATCCAGGAAAATGGACCCTGGTGGCTTTTTGATTGTCTCCTCTCGTCAAGAAGGCTTGACCTTAGGTCATCTTGAAGAATTTTGTTTTTGCTAACTCCCATGTTTCCTTTATGTGACTAGAAGAGGGGATAAATTTGTATCCAGGTCCGTGAACTTTATTAAGGACTATTTCCACCTTAATCTTGCCCTAGTAGGATATAGAGCACTTGAACACCAATCTCTGTGAAGTTGACAAAACACAGATTCCTATAGATGGCTAATATCGCGATAAACTGTTCTTTATCTCTACAACTCTTATCTCCCCCGTGACTGGGATTGCAGGTCAAGTAGAGTTGGTTTTCTTGATCTGGAATGGTGGACGCCTCCAATCTTGATGCATCCCTGGTCCTAATCAGTTGGGTTTGGTCACTCGATCACAAGTCTGTGTAAGATTGTCCATAAAGGTGGACAATATCAATATGGACTGCTCTTCGTAGATTTGCCGTCTCGATAATTTGCTGTCTCTAGCCGAGAAGGTTTGGCCTTTTGATCCAGCTGAACTTGAAAGAATCAGCTTTCTCTACAGCTCTCCGCCGGGACAGTGGAAGAAGTAGAAGTAGGGCCCAAGGTCTTGAACTGGATTGTGGACACCTCCAATCTTAATCCAGCCCTAGTCATAGTCAGTAGGTCGTTGGTCACTTGAGAACTAGTCTCTGTACAATTGTCCACAAAAGAGGACCAATCTCTCCATAGAAAGCTCAACATAAACTTGTGACTCATAATACAACCTCAACCATTGGATTTTCCGGATTGGAGGACCTCTGCTGTACACACTAATATTAGGAAGCAAAGGAAAGTCCAGCTCAAACCACGAGTGGAACGCTGAATACTGGAGAGCACGGGTCCTCGCCCCAGACGAGTAGAAGCCACGAAACCAAAGGAATGATCCAGCTCAGATCCAGGTAGATTGCAGCATAAAACGAAATCTTTATTTAGACCATTTTAAAAGAGACATGGGAACAGCAAGGAAAAATCCAACGCGTTTCAGACGCTCACACTAATATTAGTCCCAGACACTGTGCAGTAATTCGTTCCTCTCCCGCCGATATTCAGCAACTCCTATTTCTCATATCCAGTTTTTTAATTGAATCATTGAAGCATTGTCTCTGAGTACATTTAGTGAAGCGTCGCTGATAAGTCCTGTCCTATATTATCTCGTTGCAGCCGCACCTCACTAATAGACATGTCATCTTCTCCATTCAATTAAGGGATAACCACAGGACTGTTCAAGTGTCGCAGGCGGAGGACTTATAACATTATCAGACAGTCTTAAATATTAATTTGGGGGCTTACAACCACATTAGAGGACTGTAATGAAGTCCGGGTGGGGGGGTGGGGGGGGTTAATATTCATTTGGGTGGTCATTACATATTACGATGCTTTTGCGTTGATGATTGGACGCATCGTGTAATGTGCGGCGTCTTTCATTAGGGGAAGGAGCAATTTGTAGTCGTAAAGCTGACAACACACTGATTCCAGGTTATAATAGCTAATAAGAAGGGACATGGTCCTAAAGGACTTGACTGTTTGCATAAGAAGGGTCTCTGGTATTTTCGACTACAACATATCATCTTCATTTGGGAAGCTGGGACTTGCCTGCCGGACTATAGACCCCTTCATCCTTATCCTGGAACAGTTGTCAGAGGCTGTAATATATTACTATATCTAATGTGGGTGTTCCCGACTTTGGCTTAAGTTGATGTGACACAGTAACTACCAGCCCCGACCTTTGGCTTGTACTCTACCTGACCCCATGGTACTTCACACCATTGTCTCCTGACCCTTCTTGCCAGCAGTCAACAAACCCAAGGCTACTATGAGAAGTAGCTGCTTTGTTATACTGTTGCATCAAAGTACAGATCACCATACAGGGGTTAAAAAGTATAAACCGATAGGGTCACTTGGATAACGCCCTCGGGTTTAGACCCAAGTCAAACTGGCTTGGTGAGAAAATGAGACCACAACCTTCTCTCAGTCACTACTTTTAAGGAAAGTGGTTTGACGAAAACCTACCTCCAAATCCCAGATGCCGTTACACACAATGGGGGTCATTTACTAAGGGCCCGATTCGCGTTTTCCCGACGTGTTACCCGAATATTTCCGATTTGCGCCGATTTTCCCTAAATTGCCCCGGGATTTTGGCGCACGCGATCGGATTGTGTCGCATCGGCGCCGGCATGCACGCAACGGAAATCGGGGGGGGGGGTGTGGCCGAGCGAAAACCCGACGGATTCAGAAAAACCTCTCCATTTAAAAAAATAAAAGTGTCGCTCGGGACGCGCTTACCTTCACTTGGTCCGGCCCGGTGAACTCCAGTGCATTCAGCGCAGCAGCGCCACCTGGTGGACGGCGGAGGAACTACATTGATGAATCCCGGCCGGACCCGAATCCAGCGCAGAGAACGCGCCGCTGCATCGCAAATGGACCGGGTAAGTAAATCTGCCTCATTGTGATAGTTCTCCACATGGACACCCAACCAGGTGCTTTTGAGCAGGCCGATCCAATAAAATCTCAGCCAGTGGCACAGTGAACATTAACTAGTCTATTAATGGTCATTTATTGAGGACAAGTGATCAAAGGGCCGGTTTCCAAATCCCAGTTGTGTAGACATGAGGCCATGTAAACACCAAATCACAGAACAACAATCCTAAACTACAGAGGGGGCAAGATTTCCTAAATTACCCCACTACTGCTACTCACACTGGCTAGACTCCTACTGACTATGCCTGGGAGGTATCATGACCATGGCTGGATTATAGTGGGGACGCATGGGGCATTTTCTTCACTGACTCAATCGTCCACTTTTTGTACTAAGTCCAATACAGTCCAGTAGCCATCATCTTCTAGACTTCATGTTCCTTTAAGGGTTGTAGTCAGGGCATACTTGGAGTTGTAATTTTAGGGTTGTTCAGAGCTGCTTCCGTATAAGACCTCTTCAGCAATTTCTACCGAATGTTCTTGGTCAAACCTGTGCTCCAGTGTTTCGAAGTGCCCTTCACATTTCTGAGCCTTATTTTTCATCCCATCTCACAAGGCCATAGTCATGAATCACTCTTGCTGCGGTACACAAAAATTTCTGATCCTGACCGACTCAGTTCACCAACTCTTAATATGCGATTTATTGGCCACTAATACATCGGGGGGTAGATGGGGGGGGGGCTGGGAATAACGTGGGTGAAATCAAAGTGTGAAAATTCAGAATTAGTCACCCTACAACTACAACAATCCATTCCAGCTGAGGTCTGTGTCTACAGAGGATCTTCATTCCTTGACCAAAAAAATCAATTACTGGGGATCTTCTGACTCAAATTTTGCAAAGATGACATGGAACAAAAATATGTCATCAATGATCTGTAACCTTCTGTATATATGGTCGAAAGATGTAGTCAATAAACCATTGTACTGTCCGGATGCCAAATCTCTTCTCTCAAGATCTAAAAAATGATCAAGCATGAAATGACCTAACAAGTCTTGATTATATTCCAAATCTTTCCCTCAAAATTGAAAAAAGATCTAATTAAGGCCTTTTAAATAGCACCAAACCTAATGTGGCCCCTATAAAAACCATCACCCTCCATATGTCCTATGTCCGTAATTTAAGACATTGGGGGTCATTTACTAAGGGCCCGATTCGCGTTTTCCTGACGTGTTACCCGAATATTTCTGATTTGCGCCGATTTCCCCTGAATTGCCCCGGGATCTTGGCGCACGTGACCGGATTTTGGCGCATCGGCGCCGGCATGCACGCGACGGAAATCGGGGGGCGTGTCCGAACGAAAACTCGACAGATTCGGAAAAACACGCCGCATTTAAAACAAAAAAAGTGTCGCGGAGCTTGCACTTACCTTCACCAGGTATAGGCCGGTGAACTTGAGCGTGTTCCGATGCTCTTCAGCGCAGCAGCGCCACCTGGTGGAGGTCGGAGGAACTGCCTTAATGAATCCCGTCCGGACCCGAATCCACCGCAGAGAATGCGCCGCTGGATCGCGAATGGACCGGCTAAGTAAATCTGCCCCATTATAACCCAAATCCAAAAAATTTTGCAGCAAAACTTTTTTAATGGTCACCTGATTCGTAAGACTTTTTGGGGAACATCAAGCTTTTTTGGGAGACACCAAAAAACGGCCAGACCTTTGTGTCTCCTAAGATAACAGATATGTCAAAGAGGTTGTCAATAAACCGTAAGCCAGTGTCAAAAAGTTTTCCGATACATTACAGGCAATTTTCATAGAACCAAGCATGAACGGCCTTCTGCATATCCTGGGATGGCAAATGGTAGAATATGCCTTAACCTTTTCTTATATAATATGTGGTGTGGATATTTCCAGGCTTGATGGCCCCAAGCCAAAAAAAAAAAACTCTCAAAATTCCAAACGGATTATCTGATTTTAATGGTTTTTTGGGTGGCACCAAGCTTGAAGGACCTCCTGTGCTGTTGATATGTGTAACGATACGGGTGTTGTGACCACACATCTGGGGAGGATGGTCATTGGAAAGTGGATTAAGCCAAACCTTGGCTACGCAAAGCAAAAAGTTCCTCGCAATGATGTCATCATGGTGCCACCATGTAGAATATATGAAGTAGTCATGGGTATAACAAGGTCTTATCACCCACCAGAAAGCTGTGACAGCATAGTCATCTCCTTAAGTGTTCTGTGTGTGAGGCGAGTCGTCCTTCGGAGATCTGGTTGAGTATTCGGGAATGTGACTTCTAAGCAATGTTCTGCAGACTGGCATTGAGACTGGCACCTTGTGAAGGAGATGTTGCCTCCTGCTAATGGCTGCTCTCTACAGTGACCTTATTATTTTTATAAGAGGCTGAAACAATTGTCCTTGATAGATTACAGAGACAGTTTTACAAGGAGCAGTGTTCACACCCCGGTGAGAGAACATTCCCGTACTACATGGAGAACTTCTGATGTGTCCGCTTACTGCCGTGTCAGCTGTCTAACGATATGGGGGAACATTTTTCATACGCTGGCTCTCGGTGTGGCAGCCTATAATGGCGCCCCCACCCCACAGGTCTGACCTGGTGTAGAATTGGGCCCTAGATCAGTAAAGTTCCAAAAATGGCGGCACACCAGTGTTCAAGTGGAAAAAAAGTGCCGTTTTATCTAGTCAATCAGAAGCTTTTCTCAAACCTATGGATGGATAGATAAATAATGGATAGGTAGATACATCCGGGATGCTAACGGGCTCCGGTTCTTTGGGCCCCTGTAGCACTGACCAGGCTGCACACTCGTCTCCACTATTGAGCAGTCCGGGGATGCGGATGATTTATGTGGAGGTCTAAGTGGATTATCGCGACAGTCTGCAGAGGAGACATTTTTACAATCACCTTCTGTAAACGCAGGTAAATCACCATCATAAACTGGAAACATTTGCCTGAGTGGGACACAGAGGCCGGGTGAGGGGGTGGTAACAGGGCGCCTTCTGCAGGGGAGAATGGATTCATGAAGGATCCGGTGCTGGGTGACATATGTTTGGGACAGGTGATGGAGTAGATATCGGGGCTTATTTACTAAAGGTCCACGGATAGCATTTCTGTGGGACTGTTCATGGTTTCCTGGATTTGCAATGCTGGGACAGGTATTAAGCAGGGGATTGTGTTGCACGCGATCGGATTTGGGCGCAGCGGCACCGGCTTTCATTCGACAGAAATTGGGGGGACGGGCCATCAGACAATCCGACTGATTTGGACTGAGCGCAGGATTTAAGATTAAAATTGTGTCGCAACCAATGCACTTACATGCACCAGGAAGAAGGTGAGCTCCGGGGACCTGAGCGGGGAAGCGACACATGCAGGATATCAGGCGCGGAGACTCCTTATAAGGTCACAGAATAGATCTACTCTCTATCAAATATCAGCCGTTGAACCCTTCGCTGCCCACGGCGGGCGAAAAAAAAAAAAAACAATGACTCTGCTCAGTCCTGGTCACATATCACTGCAAAAGGCGGATCACACAGAATGCCAAGAGTAGCAGGTACCAAATCTCTAGGGTAATAGGTAAAGGGGAGCTCCACTTTGGTTAACAGTAGAGGAAACGGCCATGAAAAGTGCTTCCACTTAAAGGTGAAAAAATCATGAAGGGGAACACCAAAGGACAAGTGTCCTACTTGATCTATTCATTTCTGCGTTATCGTCATCATTTACCTTGGGTAACAAAGATTCTCGTTGACCAAAGCAAAGGGCCAGCATACTCCACCACTCAAAACCCTAACTGAGGGTTGATGAAAAAAAGAGGCAGCAACGAGGTATTTCATCGGTGTAAGGTACCTCCTGCTGAAGGAGTAAGAAAGACAGGAAAGAGGTCTCTCCATTGGTGAAGACTAGTTATTGACGGTCAGAAAAATAACAGTCTCCTTAGAGACCTACAGAGCTGCTCTCTGCTGATGAGAGTAAGAAAAGACAGAAAGAGGCTCTCACATGGTTGGAAGACTAGTATACTGATAGATAGGAGAAAACAGTGAAACAAGTCTAACAGACTAACAGCAGTGAAGTACTCTCTGCTGATGAGAGTAAAACCAAGCAGTCAGAAATGAGGTTCTTCCATTGGTGGAAGACATTCATTGACGGTCTAAGATAAGAGAAACAAGTCTCTTCGCAGTTAAGAGTACCTCTGGATGAGGAGTAAAAAAACAGAAGAGGATCTCTCCATATGGTGGAAAGGACAGTCATTGACGGTGAGTAAAATTAAGTGAAGAAACAGATCTCCTTAGCGTGTAAGAGCTACTCTTCTGACTGAGAGAGTAAAAAAAGCCGAAAAACGACAAA
The DNA here is from genome assembly GCA_019512145.1 of Engystomops pustulosus. Lineage (NCBI taxonomy): Eukaryota > Metazoa > Chordata > Amphibia > Anura > Leptodactylidae > Engystomops > Engystomops pustulosus. Next base: position 6,354,046 of record CM033647.1, read on the forward strand.
GATAGGTCTCTCCATGTGGTGGAGACCCGTCATGACGGTAAGAAAAACTACACAAGTCTCTTGAGACCTACAGAGGCACTCTTGTGAGAGAGTAAAAAAGTTCAGAAAAGAGGTCTCTCATGGTGGAGACTGAGTCATTGAGGTAAGTAAAATAACAAGTCTCTTAGCCACTCCACGAGCTACATCTCTGATGAGAGGTTTAGTAAAAAAGACAGAAAGGAGGTCTCTCCATTGGTGGAAGACCAGTCATTGAGGTAAGTAAAATAACAAGCTCTCCGTAGCCGACCTACAGAGTACTCGCTGCTTAGAGTAAATAAAGACAGAAGAGGGCCTCACATTGAGAGAAGAATAACATGCTATTTGAGGAACCGTTGTGAAGTGGCCCTTCTTACCGTCAAAAGCCTACTCGGGTTTGAATGAGAAAAGAGGCAGAAAAACGGTTCTCACTGGTGTGTGAGGCACTCTCTTGCTGATGAGAAAAAGAAAGGCAAAAAAGAGGTCTCTCCATTGAGTGGAAGACTAATCATTGATGTGATTAAAAAAGGGAGAAACAGGTCTCTTCACCACTGAAGCCAGTTTTGTGAGTGGACAAAAATAGTTAAAAAAAATACAACCACGAAGAGTTTTGTTTTATCCTTTAAGCCAATTCCCACAATTGGAAATTCGTGTGATTCCATGTGGTTTTTTAGGGGTGTAGGGCGGGTGGTGCGGTAATATCAGTATCCGGTTCAAGCAAGAGATTCATTAACTCCAGCAAACCATTTGAGGAGAATCTATATTAGTTCTACATCAATTTGGTTCCCAGAAATTTATAAGTAGATTTTTTTTTTTTTTAACGATGCGGGAACCAGAAAAAGAAAGGATGAATTAATTTGGGTGTAAGAGGGCAGGCCAGAGTATTTGACATCCGCTACACGAGATGTGTGAAGGCCGCTCTTATCATTATTCACCAGCGGCAGAGTAAGGCACTGGTTTTAGCTTATTAGCATGAAATGTTACAAGACAACATTATCTGTACCGACTAACATAAGCTACACCGCTGGAAAGGGAACCATTAAAGGGACGGAGCATTGGATGGGGGCGGGCAAAGCAACATGGAAGATCGGGATAGCCATCTTTGTAACATTTACATGTAGATGACATGATGGGAAGCACTTTACTTACCCGGTCCCACGGATGTTTTTCCCGAAGTGCATGTCCGATGACTAGCACTCTTGCCCGCGATTCACTAAGCAGTGCTGCCGATATCCATGCAGTTGTCGACTCCCGCTCAGGTCCCCGGGAGTTCACCTTCTCTTCTCCGGGTGACATGTAAGTGCATTTGTCCGTGTTATAATGCACTGTGCCACATTTCCCAAGATAGTGCGCCTGATTATCTGACAGTGTCGCATTCCTCCGCTAGGTCCCCGGAGTTAACTTCTTCTTCCTTTGTTAGTGCATGAAGTCAGTGTCCGTGTATTAATGTGCTGTGCGGGGAGTCAAGAAGACTCGTAGCGGGGAAGCGACACATGCAGGATATCAGGCGCACGATCTTAGTGAATGGTGGCACAGTGCATTATACACGGACAATGCACTTACATGCATCAGGAAGAAGAAGGGGAACTCCAGGGACCTGAGCGGGGAAGTGACACATGCAGGATATCGGGCGCACAATCTTAGTGAATCGCGGCAGAGTGCATGATCATCGGACAATGCACTTCGGGAACTCCGTGGGACCGGGTAAGTAAATGTGCCCCATCATGTCCATCTACATGTAAATGTTACAAGATGGCTATCCAGATCTCCATGTTGCCCGCCCCCATCCAATGCTCCGTCCCTTTAATGGTTCCCTTCCAGCGGTGTAGCTTTATGTTAGCGGGGACAGATTAATTTGTCTTGTAGACATTTCATGCTATAAGCTAAAACCAGAGGCCTGTACGTCTGCCGCGTGTGACATAATGATGAAAGATAGCGGGCTTCACACATCTCGGTGTAGACGGTGTACGCTCTGGCCGCCCGCTTACACTCCCAAATTAATTCATCCTGTCTTTTTCTGTTCCCGCATCGTTAAAAAAAAAAAATCTAATTATAATTCTGGGAACCAAATTATGTAGAACTAATAACTAGATTCTCCTCAAATGGTTGCTGGGTAATGGAATACTCTTCTGTACCGGAGTACTGATATTACCGCACACACCCGCCCTACACCACATGGAATCACGGAATTTCAATTGTGGGATTGGGCTTAAAGGATAACAAACATTAGTGGTTATTTTTTTTAACTATTTTTGTCCACTCACAAAACTGGCTTCAGTTGGTGAAGAGACCTGTTTCTACCTTTTTTTAATCATCATCAATGATTAGTCTTCCACCAATGGAGAGACCTCTTTTTGGCTTTCTTTTCTCATCAGCAGAGAGTAGCCTCACACCAGTGAAGAGACCTGTTTCTGCCTCTTTTCTCATCAACCCAGAGTAGGCTTTGACGGGTTAAGAGGGCCACTTCACACGTTCCTCAAATTAGCATGTTATTCTTCTCTCAATGGAGAGGCCTCTTTCTGTCTTTTTTACTCTCATCAGCAGAGAGTAGCTCTGTAGGTCTGCTAAGGCTTTTTTACTCTCATCAGCAGAGAGTAGCTCTGTAGGTCTGCTAAGGAGACTTGTTATTTTACTTACCGTCAATGACTGGTCTTCCACCAATGGAGAGACCTCTTTCTGGCTTTTTTACTCTCATCAGCAGAGAGTAGCTCTGTAGGTCTGCTAAGGAGACTTGTTATTTTACTTACCGTCAATGACTAGTCTTCCACCAATGGAGAGACCTCTTTCTGGCTTTTTTACTCTCATCAGCAGAGAGTAGCCTTACACTGCTGAAGAGAGCTTTTCTACTATTTTATCTTACCGTCAATACTAGTCTTCCACATGGAAGAGGACCTTTCTGATTTTTTTTTACTCCATCCAGCAAGAGTCTCTGTAGGTCTGCTGAGGAGCTTGTTATTTACTTACCGTCAATACCTATCTTCCGACCAATGGAGAGACCTATTTTCTGGCTTTTTTACTCTCATCAGCAGATAGTAATCCTAGACACTCTGAAGAATCTGTTTCTACCTTATTTTATTACCTTCCATGACTAGTCTTCCACCAATGGAGAGCCTCTTTCTGACTTTTTACTCTCATCAGCAAGGTAGCCTGTAGGTCTGCTAAGAGACTTGTTATTTTACTTACCGTCTATACTAGTCTTCGCCCCAATGGAGAGACCTCTTTCTGGCTTTTTTACTCTACAGCAAGAGTAGCCTTACACTGCGAGAGATCTGTTTCTACTTATTTTACTTCCGTCAATGACTAGTCTTCCACTGAGAGACCTCTTTCTGACTTTTTTACTCGCATCAGCAGAGAGTAGTCTTCTGTAGTCTGCTTAGGATACTTGTTATTTTTCTTATAATCAGTGAACTATCCTCCTACCAATGGAGAGACCTCTTTCTGTCTTTCTTAATCTCATCAGCATAGAGTAGCCTTACACCGAGAAAATACGTTTCTGCTCTTTTTTCATCAACCCAGAGAAGGGTTGAGTGGTGGGAGATTCTGCCATTTTGCTGTGGTCACCGAGAATCTGTTTACCCAATAAATGATAAGATAACGCGAAAGTGATAATCACGAGGACAATTGTCCTTGGTGTTTCCCGGGATGATTTTTACTTTAAGTGACAATTTTCATCCGTTTTTCCTCTACTGTTAACCAAAGTGGAGCTCCCCTTTAAGAGACCCTAAGATTTGGTATCTTCTACATCTTGGCATTCTGTGTGATCTGCCTTTGCATGATATGTGACCATGACTGAGGCAGAGTAATGTCAGCCCGCCTGGGCACGAAGGGTTAAATGGCTGATATTTGATATCGAAGTGATCTGTTCTGTACCTTATAAGGAGTCTCCGCGTCTTAAGATATATAGCAAACTGGATAAAATGCTCTGTTTTAAAGGCAAAGCAAGAGAAAGAGAATATGATGGAGTTGGGGGGGTTTCTTAATTTCGTGACTATTCAGAGCCGAGATGTTATAATTAGCTGAAGGAAGAAGAGGTGATTAGCTTCCAAGATTACATTCTCTGTGCAGATGGTAAGAGACAGATACTTCTAATTCATCTGAGCCAGCCGTAATGTTACACGAAACCGTTACCACCGCTCCGCACCAGGGGTACTGACGCTGTTCGTGTGGCCCCTGCTACACCAACGGGCCCCAAGGTAAGGGGGGGGGGTTATTTATTACTCGGCTTTACTGGGCCCAATAGAACAAATAAAGTTTCCGATTCTTGGTGCACACGATATTCGTGAGGAGGTTAGCACGAAATGCAAATAGGTATTTCTTAAGAACCCACTCAAAAGGTAAGCTACTTCCCGTGACTAATTATCCGCAGAAGTTACTAATTCTCTCTAGCCGATTTCATGAGTACGTCTCTTCCTCTCTAGCTGATTTCAAAGTACTCTACTTCCTCTCTAGCGGATTCAGAAGCGCTACTTCCTCTCTAGCTGATTTTTCAGAATTACGCTACTTCCTCTCACCTGATTTCAGAAGTACGCTACTTCTCTCTAGCTGCTTCAGAAGTACGCTACTTCCTCTCTAAGCTGATTTTCAGAAGTAACACTACTTCCTCTCTACTGATTTCAGAGTAGCTACTTCCGCTCTAGCTGATTTCAGAAGTACGCTACTCCGCTCTAGCTGATGTTCAGATTGCGCTACTTCTCTCTAGCTTATTTCAGAAGTACCTACTTCCCTCTTAGCTGTTTCAGAAGTACGCTACTTCCTCTCTAGCTGATTTCAGAATACCCTACTTCCTGCTCTAACTGATTTCCAGAATACCTACCTTCCTCTCTACCGATTTCCAGAAGTACGCTAGTCCTCTCTACTGATTTTCAGACTTAGCGCTATTCCTATCTAGGCTGTTTGAGGCAGACTGGCTACTTCCTCTCTACCACTTTCAGAAGTACACTTAACTTCCTCTTGTATTTCAGCAGAAGTAAGCTACTTCTCTCTACTGAATTCAGAGAGTGCGCTACTTCCTCCTAACCGATTTTAGAAGTCGCTACTTCCCTCTAACTGAATTCAGCAGAAGTACCTACTTCCCTCTCTTGCTAATTTCAGCTAAATTTAGCTACTCTTCCTAGTCCAATATCACTAGAAGTTAGCTGCTCACTTTCACTAACATTTGCTCTCTTACTATTTCACCCAAGATTGCTTATATTGTAAGATACTACTTCGCTGAACACCCAAATGTGCTAGCTCTACTTGAATCTCACCATGAGCATCAGCTCCTTTCTCGCTTTCTGATCTCACCAGAAGCAGTCACTCCTTTCTCTCCTCCTATCTCACCAGAAGCAGTCAGCTCCTTCTCTCTTCCTGAATCTCACAGGAAGAAGTTGCATATCTTGTGTTACTCATCTCACTAGAAGTAAGGAGTTAGCTACTTCCTCTCTTGCTGAATATTACCCTTGTGGATCACTTAAACTACCTCCTCTCTTACGGATACACGAGTAGGGTGAGCTTCCCCACCCTCTTTACTGATCCCCCCATAGGAGAAGTTATTCCTCTCTTATCATGAAAAATGAGAGTAAGCTTTCTTCTCTTACTTTCTCACTGGAAGGAAAGATAGTTACCCCCTCTATACTGTTACTTGAGGAAAGTTAGGTACCCATTTTCTTCCAGAACTACCAGAAGATAAGTTATTATTCCTCTTTTACCGATCTCCCCAGGTTGAGACTGTAGCTTCTTCCATTTTTTATGGATCTCACTTAAGAGAGTAGCTACTTCCTCTCCTACTGATCTCCCTGGAGGATTATCTCACAAACGGTATCTTACTCGCTGTCTCACCAGTTTCACCAGAAGTTGCCTTTTCTTCTCGATTCTACAGAAGTTAGATACGTTTCTTCTTGTTTTCTTCTTCTCTTCTCTTTTTACCAGACTTTAGCTATTTTTCCATTTCACCAGAATTTTTCTACGTCTTCTTATATTTGCTTTTCCAGACGTTTGGCAACTTATTTGATTTACTATAATTAATACTTCTTTCTCTTTCACCAATGTCACCAAAAGGAACATTATCTACTTCCTCTCTTCTCGTAAGCCAAATGAAGAGTTATCTCTGTATCTGTTACTGATGACACCAAAAAATGACCTTACTGAGGAACCAGAAGGAAAAGTCAACTACATTCCTCTCCTACTGATCTCACCTGTACAAGTTGTCTCACAGAGATATCTTTACTGGGTTCTCACCAGAGTTTGCCTATTCTTCTCAATTCCACAGAAGTTAGATACGTTGCTTCTGTTGTCTTCTTCTCTTCTCTATTTCCCAGACTTTAGGCTATTTTTCCATTCACCAATAGTTTTCTACGTCTTCTATAGTTTGCGTTCCCAAGACATTTGCAACTTATTTGATTTTACTATAAAGAATTCTTCTTCCTCTTTCACTCGATTTGGCACCAAGAGGAACAGTTATCTCCTTCCTCTCTTCCTCGTAAAGCCAAGAGGAACAGTTATCTCCCTCGCTCGTCCAGCCAATCGAACATTTATAGACTTCCTCTCTCCTCTAAAGCCAAGAGGACAGTATCTACTTCCTCTCTTCCCGTAAAGCCAAAAGGAAACAGTTTATAGACTTCCTCTCTTCTCATATGGCCAAGAGGAACATTATCTACTTCCTCGTAAAAGCAAGAGGAACAGTTCTCTACTTCCTCGTAAAAGGCCAAGAGAACATTTTCTACTTCGCTCTCTTCCTCATAGGCCAAGAGACAGTTAAAAATCTACTTCCTCTCTTCTTCGTAGGCCAAGCGAGCAGTTATCTCTTCCTCTCTTCTTCGTTGGCCAAGAGGAAACAGTACTACTCCTCTCTTCCCCGTAGACAAGAGGAACAGTTATCTACTCCTCTCTCCTGTATGGCCAATAGGAACAGTTATCTACTTCCTCTCATCAGTATGGCCTAGATGAACGTTTTATCTATCCTCTCTCCCTCGTATGAGCCAAGAGGAACTTTTCTACTCCTCTCTTCACTATGCCAAGGAACAGTTACTAACTTCCTCTCTTCCGTATGGCCTAGAGGAACAGTTATCTACTTCCTCTCTTCACGTATGGCCAGAGCAGATGATGCGAACCTATGGCCTGGTGCCAGAGGCGGGCACTCTGAGCCCTCTCTGTGGGCACCCATGCCATCACCTCAGCAAGAAGTTCACGCAGACAAACTCAAAGCATCTTCCTATAGAATCTTCCTACAATGATAGGGAATTTGTCCTCCTTTCAACTGTTGTTGGTGTCTTTATGAGGCTGAACGCCTGAAAGTTGTGAAACGTTGGCAAGGAAGAAAATTACTGCTTTAATGCTGTGTCTGGCACTTGCAATAAATAAGTGGCTTTGGTTGAAATTTGGTCATCATGCTCTAAAAGGTTCTCCTCACTGGCCTAGATGAAAATTTCTCTTCCTCTCTTCACGTATGGCCAAGAGGAGCAGTATCTACTTCCTCTCTTCACGTAGGCCTAGATGAACAGTTATCTACGTTCTCTCTTCCTCGTATGCCAAGAGAAGATCTACTGTATCTTTACTGATAACACCAAGAAAATTTACCTCGACGTACCAGAAGTAAAAGTCACTACTTCCTTCTCTTTTTTTTTACCTGCCCGTAACAGGAGAAGTTGAGCTGATGTTACATTTGAGAGTAGCTACTTCCTCTCTTACTAATCTCACCAGAAGACAACTCCATCCTTAATTAGGCCCCTAGAATCGTCACTGACCAGATTGATCAGCTTATTAGTTCGTGAATTAGGGAAAAAACATAATAAAATTGTGGTACCCCGGCCCACAGAAAATGAAGCAGTGGAAGACAACATGGCGTACATGAAGTCCCTAGATCTGTGTATATTATTTATAGCTGACACTTCTTGTCTTTGCCCTTTAAGGCACCTTCATTTTACCCTTGGAGGAGTTATAGATTTTCCCACTGAGGGTAAGATCGGGCCGGAGAATATGAGCAACATTTGTTCAGCCCTTTCATATTGATCCGAGCCGACATCTCACAGCTCATCACAGGATCTGCTGGTATCACGGTCCATGAAGGACATCATGTGTCTGGGAAAGCTGGATGACAGCACATATAATGGCGGCCATGGTTTAGATCTCTTCCTCTCTTGTCCTTTTCGAAACTTTTGTACACCGAGGGTTTTATGTCCCCTTTTGGCATGACAAGTAGTAAATATTTTGACTTCATCACAGCGGGCGGACATGAGGTGTGCTGGAGCTGCTCTATCTGGAGAAGCGGAGTGAGACATCGTCCTCTGATCCGAGGAGACAGAATCCTTATCCCCTTATAAATACACCTTATAACTCCGGCTTTATACATCGCGCTTCCCCCTGCTGCTACACTGCGCATATTATACCTGCGCAGGCACAACCTGAAAGTAGTCTGTGCCCTGTATATACAGGAGAATATCTGTCACTGTATCTATATACAGGAGAGTTATACTGTGTCCTGCCTATATACAGTATAGTAGTACTTGCATCTGGTAATATACGGAGATGTATACTGTGCACTGCAGTATATTAACTGACGTAGTACTGTGCACTGCCCTTCATAGACGGTAGATATCCTGTGCACTGGTTATATACAGGAGAATAGTACTGTGCACGTATATATAACCGGAGAAGAGTATTGACTATACGGGATAGTACTGTGCACTGTATATTACAGGAGAAGTGTACTTGGCTGCCATATATACAGGAGAAGTAGTACTGTTGCACTGTATATAATAAAGGAAGAGTCAACTGTGCACGCCCTATTACAGGAGAGTTAGTACTGTGCACTGGTACAGGAAGTCGAGTACTGTCCCGCCAATATACAGGAGAAGTAGTCTGTGCACGTGTATATATCAGGAGAAGTAGTACTGTGCACCTGTAATAATATACGGAGAAGTATTCTGTGCACTGATAATACAAAAGTAGTACGTCCGTATATATACAGGAGAAGTTATACTGTGCACTGTATATATCAGAGAAGTAGTACTGTGCACTGTATATATACAGGAAAGTAGTACTGTGCACTCCTCGTATATACTAGGAGAATTATCATACTGTGCATGCCCATATATACAGGAGAAGTAGTACTGTAGCACGTAGTGCATATATCTACAGAGAATGAGTACTGTGCACGCAATTATATACAGGAGAAGTATTACTGTGCCCTGTATATATACAGGAAAGTAGTACTGGTGCACTCTTATAATATATACAGGAGAAGTAGTACTGTGCCTGTCCATATATACAGGAGAGTAGTACTGTGCACTGTATATTACAGGAGTAGTAGTACTGTGCACTGTATATGGTTACAGGAGAAGGAGTCCTTTGCCCTGTATTATACAGAGAAGTAGTACTGTGCACTGTATATATATACAGGAGAAGTAGTACTGTGCACTGTATATTATACAGGAGAAGTAGTACTGTGCACTTTATACAGAGAAGTGTATGTGCCTGCCCAAGTATACAGAGAGTAGTACTGTGCACTGCCCGTATATATAAGGAAGTAGTACTGTGCACTGTATTACTGAAATTACTGGCCTGTATAGATTACAGAGAATAGCGCAATTCCACATTACGGGATGTACTGTTACTGTATATATACAGGAGAGTAGTACTGTGCACTGTCTATATACAGGAGAGGTAGTACTGTGCACTGCTATTATACAGGAGAAGTAGTACTGTGCACTGCCCATATATACAGGAGAAGTGAGTACTGGTGCCCTGCCAAGTATACAGAAGTATACTGTCACTGCGCCGTATATACAGAGAGTAGTACTGTGCACTGCCTATAGACAGGAGAAGTAGTACTGTCACTGTTATATAACATGAGAAGTAGTACTGTGCACTGTATACTATATTTACAGAGAATAGTCTGTGCACTTGATATAATATCAGGAGAAGTAGTACTGTGCACTGTCAATATATACAGGATAAGGTAGTACTGTGCACTTATATATACAGGAGAAATAGTACTGTGCACTGTAATATATACAGAGAAGTAGTACTGTCACTGTATATATACAGCGAAAGTAGTACTGTGCACTGTATATATCGGAGAAGTAGTACGTGCCTGCCTACATATACAGGAGAAGTATACTGTGACTGCAAATACAAAGTAGTACTGTCACTGATATATAACAGGAGAAGTATCTGTGCACGTATAATCGTGAGAAGTAAGACGTGCATGCCACATATACAGGAGAAGTGTACTGTGCACTGCGTAATACAGGAGAGAGTAGTACTGTGGCACTGTATATTATACAGGAGAAGTAGTACTGTGCAATGATAATACAGGAGAATAGTCTGTGCACTGCTATATACAGGAGAAGTAGTACTGTGCACTGTATATATACAGGAAAGTAGTCGTGTGCACTGAATATATACATAGAGTAGTACTGTGCACTGTATATATATATAGGAGAAGTAGTACTGTGCACTGTATATATACAGGAGAAGTAGTACGTGTGCACTGCCATAATACAGGAGAAGTTAGTACTGTGCACTGATTTATACAGGTGAGAAGTAGTACTGTGCACTGTTTATATACAGGGGAGAGTAGTAGTACTGTGCACTGTCTATATATACAGAGAATGTACGTGCACTTATATATACGATGAGACAATACGTGCCTGATAATATACAGGAGAAGTAGTACTGTGCACTGATATATATACGAGAAGAGTACTGTGCACTGATATTACAGGAGAAGTAGTACTGTGCACTGTACGGCCGTATATACAGGAGAAGTAGTACTGTGCACATATAAACAGAAGAGTACGTCACGTATATATAAAAATGTATATATCATAGTATATATAAAGAAGTATACTGTGCACTGCATATATACAGGAGAAGTGTACTGTGCACTAGTAATACAGAGAAGTAGTGCCTTTTACATCAGAGAATAGTACGTGCACGTAATATACAGGAGAAGTAGTACTGTCACTGCACATATATACAGGAGAATGTAGTACTGGTGCCACTGTATATATATACAGGAGTAGTACTGTGCACTGTATATATACAGGAGAGGTATTTACTGTGCACGTTATATATACAGGAGAATAGTACTGTGCACGTATATATAACAGGAGATAGAGTGCACTGCCATTATACAGGAGAAGTAGTACTGTGCATGTATATTAACAGAAAGTATACTGTGCACTGCTATATAAGGTAGTAGTACTGTGCACTTAATATATATACGGAGAGTAGTACTGTGCACTGTATATATACAGGAGAAGTAGTACTGTGCACTGTATATATAACGGAGAAGTAGTACTGTGCACTGATATATATACAAAGGAGAAGTGACTGTGCACTGTAGATATAAGGAGAAGTAGTACTCACTGTTCCTATATACAGGAGAAGTAGTACTGTGCACTGTATATATACAGGAGAAGTAGTACTGTGCACTGCCTATATAACGGAGAATAGTACTGTGCACACTGTAATATACAGGGAGAATGTCCTGTAAATATACAGGGAGTAGTACTGTGCACTGCAATATAAGGAGAAGATAGTACTGTGCACTGTAATATAACAGGAGAAGTAGTACTGTGCACTGTCCATATATACAGGAGAATTGTATGGCTGTATATATACAGTAGAAGTAGTACTGTGCACTGTATAGATACAGGAGAAGTAGTACTGGGCACTATATAAAGGAGAAAAGTAGTACTGTGCACTGCATATATATACAGGAGAAGTAGAATATGTGCACTGTATATACAGGAAGAGAATAGTACTGTGCACTGTAATATACAGTGAGAAGTCGTACGTGTGTGCACTGTCACAATATACAGGAGAGTAGTACTGTGCACTGTATATATACAGGAGAGTAGTACTGTGCACTGTATATATATATACAGGAGAAGTACTGTTACACTGTATAATACAGGGAAGTATACTGTGCACTGTATATATACGGAGACAGTAGTACTGTCACTGACATATATACAGGAGAAGTAGTACGTGCACTGTATATATACAAGAGAAGTAGTGTCTGTGCACTGTATTATATACAGGGAGAAGTAGTACTGTCACTGTATATATACCGAGAAGTAGTCCTGGTCACTGTATATATATACAGGAGACTAGACTGTGCCTGCACATATATTGACAGAGAAGTTAGTACTGTGCACGTATATATACAGGAGAATAGTACTGTGCACTGTATAATATATATCAGGAGAAGTAGACCGTGCACTGTATATATACAGGAGAAGTAGTACTGTGCACTGTATATATACAGGAGAGTTAGTACGTGCACTGCACATATATACAGGAAGAGTAGTACTGTGCACAGTGATTATATATGACAGGAGAAGTAGTACTGTGCACTGCACATATATACAGGAGAAGTAGTACTGTGCATACGATCTCACTGCCATGTGGGTCATGTTATGTATTCTCCTACTGAACTGTAAGAATGGGGTCATATAAAGAGTGAGAATTTCTCAGGATACAATATTACTGCCTGACCTTACACTGAAAGGGGTTAATTCTGTTCCAGTCCGGATATAATGGGGGAGGGGGTACTGGAGGTTCTGGAAGTACATGGTCCGGCTCTATAACTCCTGCCGGGTAAAGATGTGAGACCTGCTGGGATGGATGTGAAATTCCCTGGTGCTCCGAATAACCTCCATTAATCCCATTCTTCCTGATCGTTCACGGTTACAAACAACAGCTATAAATACCATCAGGGTAAGTCGTTCCCGTCCTACAGCCCCCGACGTGAGCACAATGTCAAGCGGCGGAGGAAGAGGAGTCATTATAATGTCATTGTCATCTACGATTGTCACCAAGAGGTTGAGGCAACGACACAAAAGAATATTACAGATCCCTACTGTCATCGGACTCCGAATGTCATTGAGGTAAAAACAACAATTCTAAGACTATTTACCAAAAACTGGCCACCACCAGGGCCGGCAGAAGCCACCCAAGGTGTATATGGGCTGTCGGGGTAGATGTGAAGCCAATGTCTAGGACAAAACACATGGGTTGGTTGCCTTCTCCAGAAACATGGATCCCATCCCTGAGGAGGGTCATAAACTTTGTCCATCTTCCTGAACCAGAAGACCACACAAGAGTCGGGGATCAATGGACTCCCAAAGCTTGAGGAACTCTCCAGATGGCTCCTGGCTTCTACCGTCTTGGGCAAGGAACAGAAGAAGTCTATGGTCGATATAATAGGAGAGAAGTTAGAGGTTGCTGGGAAAGAAATACCAAACTATCTCTGAAACATGGTCCCTCCACCTCATCGCTGGGTCCTCAAGATCTCTAAAGGTTGTATGTATGGCCATCAGACTCTTTACAACCTAATCCTGACCTCTTCGAAACAGGATGGACCGAGATGATTCATGTGTAGACTGGTATGGAGGGACAACCCCTTTAAGCACCACATCAATGGACTCCCAAAGCTTGAGGAACTCTCCAGATGGCTCCTGGCTTCTACCGTCTTGGGCAAGGAACAGAAGTCCATGGTCGATATGATAGGAGAGAAGTTAGAGGTTGCTGGGAAAGAAATACCAAACTATCTCTGAAACATGGTTCCTCCATCTCATGGTCCCTCCACCTCATCGCTGGGTCCTAGGTCCTGGGTCTCTAGAGGTTGTATGTATGGCCATCAGACTCTTTACCACCCAAATCTTGACCTCTTCGAGGCAGGATGGACCAAGATGATTCATGTGTAGACTAGTATGGAGGGACACCATTCTAGCACCACATGCTACGTAATGGCCTTCATATTAGACCCCCATAAGAATGGAACTAACTAGGAAGAGAATCTCACAACCACCTCAATCATTCCTGGGGTACACAAGTGCAATTAGGTTGGAAGACCACCTAAGTGATTCGTGGTATCTCCTCTGCCAGGTACATATGAACTATTTTCTATTACGTATGACCCAGACAACAAATTTGTGTGGAAGAACCCTTTAAATACGCATAGAATATTAGACATCAGATGATACCTCTATTCAATGATGTTAGCAAAAGGGGCGGAGCTGTGACTACCTCCCAACGCCATATATTAGGACAGTAGTTGTCACTATTATTAGAAAAATCTGTAATAGTACATGGCAGTCAAACAATTACTGGAATGGATGTGCAAAGCGATTGAGCAAAGGATTATGGGAATTGTCTAATTTGCATAAATATATCTTATAGGAACCATAGTCTGAATAGTGATACATCTCCTGTTCAGATTTCTTTGTATAATTGGAGGTCCTTCACTCAGGAACATATTATCTGTCCATCATCTGCCCAAGGTCCATGTAAACTTAGAATGCCCACATTTTCCTCCCGAGTAGCTACCTCTTAGTAATCTCTCTGGGTCTATTCTGTGATATCTTTAAGTTCTGTCCCCCCCTTCCTCCGCAGCAGCCATTGTCGATCCTATGAAAGTGTTTTTTTAATGTCAGACAATCATCTTGTGACCTTGACAGGTTCTTTGTGTTGGTAACATATAATGGGATTCATGCGAGTGCCGCTGCTCAGTAAATAATGCAGCGATTATTCCTATTTTTACTACTAAGAAAAGCGGCATTCACAAGTCTTGTCTAACTTTTCAGCATTTCACAATCCAGGCTTTGTGTAGAAGTGATATTACTTCTCCATTATCCACTCATGATCTTCTCTTGTATAAATAAAAGTTGGCTTTTGCAGCCGCTGACTGACGCTGACCACTCATGTCCAATTTCATCTGTAGAATATGGTCTGTACAATGCCTGGGCAGATGTATCATGGTCAAGGAGGTTGAATAAAGACACAGGTTCAGTCCAAGTCCAATCTATGATTCTACAGTGCCGAACCCGAAGAGGCTGGTGCCAGGGATGAACCTAAACTCTATGCTGCATGAGGCCAGCTATAGAACGGAGCCCCCTCCTCCCCATCCAGACCTAATATATGAAGTTATTTTTTTTAGTAAGTGGGTTCTACAAGCAATACATATTGCTTTTTAGCAGGTAACAGCACCCCTGATGCCGCCCCCTATCTTGTTGTAGGTGTTGCTGCCTGAGGCAAGAGGCTCAACTCGCCATATGGATGGTGCAGCTCCAGGTGATGATCATTGGCACATAGCAGAGAAAAAAAAATTCCTTCCAAACTCAATCCCAGGATAAATTTAGGTTCCACAGTATGCGAGATTTTCACTTTCATCCAATTCATTCCTGAACTTGGACATTGTATCTGCCCTCACAACCTCCCGTGGCCACAAGATCTTTAGTCACACTGCCCTTAAAGTAAAGGATCCGGGTGATACCATCTTCCCTTGAAGTTTAGAGAATGCCCCCTTGTCTATGATTAGTACCATAGACAGATTATGGACCACATCCATACGAAGGACGTAACCCATGTAGGCATCACCCCCTCCGAGTCTAGTAGACTACGATAGACACGTTACCCAAGTTGAGGGACTCATATTGTGAAGGTACGAGAACTTTTACCAAAGGGGAGCAGGATCCAGGCACTATAGCACCTAGGTGTCCACTGGCCTTAATCTAGGGTTGCCCTATCCCTTCACCTATATCAAGAGACTTCCTTCCAAGAATGGTTGGTTGACCACCTCCACAAAAACCTGAAGGTTCATCTTCTCGAAAACCCTCCTTAGATAGTCTGAAACCTTAAATAATTGATTTACTGAAGTGCAATACATTGTTTTTCCTGTAGGGGCAGTGCTGTGCATTAAGCTCAGCTATAATAGCAGTTTGTCTATTATCTCAACCTGTATCCAACTCATCTCCTGGGAGGATCGGAGGAAGAACCAGTTATACTTATGAGTTCCTCTGAAGGCATCTCATTAATGGAATCTCATTTTCTCACTCCACGTGGGTCATGTATTTTTTTCTACTCAACGCTCAAGATTGTCAACCGACTGGATTTGGGGAATGTATATTAATAGTGGGAATTAAAGATATAATCAAATACCCACTAGAAAATTGTATTCCACACCCAACTCTGGCAGGTTAACCAGACAGTGACTACCGGAGAGTCACCAATTACAGAGACTGCGCACGGCCGGGAGTGTGTCAGCCGGAAAAGGGCGTCACCTGGACCTCATCCACACCGCTCTGACTCCACTTAGGAGCAATGTTTTTGCCAAATTTTTATCCTGACGTGTAAAAATACCGACGAAGAAGATACCCCTCAGGGGGGAGTCTCATACCTGACTGTGGTGAGACACTCAGCCACTTCTCTCGAGTAAGAGATATTGCATAATGCTGCGGATATGATTAAAATTCCTGAGGAACCAGTTCTTAGTGAGACAGAGCTGAATGCGACATGACAGGAACTCTCGTAGGGACCGAAACGCGCTAGAACGATACAGTAACTACGCAGTTACTGCTATATCTTATACAAAAGCAGAAAAGAACATTATAAATTTATTACTGTATTTTTTCTAGGGTATCTACTCTTTAGAACAAAGGGATTGGTGAAACGCGTTAGTGGTGGGATGTGAGTGGACTATTAACCATTAGATGGTTTGTTCTTCCTTTTCCACCACTTAAAGGTTTGGAGGAGGAGCAATAAAATGCGAGGGTAGAGATCGCTCTTAATTAATCTCTGTGTCTCCCCTTTCCCTACGTTAGTGGTGGGTGTGAGTGGAATATTAACCATTAGATAGGTTTGTTCTTCCTTTCCACCCACTTAAAGGTTTGGAGGAGGAGCAATGAAATGCGAGGGTAGAGATCGCTCTTAATTAATCTCTGTGTCTCCCCTTTCCCTACAAATAAGGGAGCAGTGAAACGCGTTAGTGGTCGGATGTGAGTGGACTATTAACCATTAGATGATTTGCTTCTGCTCTTCCACCATGTAAGGGTTTGGAGGAGGAGCAATGAAATGCATGGGTAGAGATCGCTCTTAATCTCTGGGTCTCTCCTCTCCCTACAAATAAGGGAGCAGTGAAACGCGTTAGGGGTCAGATGTGAGTGGACTATTAACCATTAGATGATTTGCTTCTCCTCTTCCGCCATTAAGGGTTTGGAGGAGGAGCAATGAAATGCGTGGGTAGAGATTGCTCTTAATTAATCTCTGTGCCTCTCCTCTCCCTACAAATAAGAGAGCAGTGAAACGCGTTACTAGTAAGATGTGAATGGACCACTGACCCTAAAACTAATAATAACTAGGTGAAGTGGTTGTGGTCAAAGTAACACATTGGTGGAGTTATATTATATACATAGTGTGTCCAACCTCTTCTTCTGTATTCCGAAACGGTCATGTGATGTGAATGGTCCACAGATCTAATGGTAAAAGTCATAGCCTCCTCCTATGTGATGATTAGGATGTGGAGGCAGTGAAACGCGTGGGTAGGGTTAGCTCTTTTCTATATTGTAGGTCTCTCTTCTCTTCTTCTTTAGAAATGCGTTAGTGATGAGATGTGAATAGACCACTGGCCTTATGACTCCGGTTTATGTTGAACCACAGTGCTGCTCTGTAGTCCTGTGTCTATCGACCAATAATGGCTCCTTCCTAGGCTTGTGTGCACCAAAACCCACACCTTTTCCCATTGGAAGGGTTCCTGAGCAATAAGGTCCCTAGTGTACATCATCCTGAGTTTGATCTCTGTTCATGTCATGTGACCAGAGTGACATAATCTCAGGTCCCTTAGCTTCTTAATAATAGCAAACTGTACCCCATGCATGTATCTGACCACATGAAGTCACAGCAGCCTCCATGGACTTCTACTGCTCCTCATCCTCCATGGAGGCTGCTGTGTTCTCATGTAATCACATACATGGTGTACAGTTTGCTATTCTTAGAAGGCTGAATAACCAGTGATGATGTCACTGGTCACATGTCATTAATGTAACACAAGGCACTGTGTAAAAAGATTGACACAATATTTCCCATCTGTACACTGAGCTTTATATGTCAGTAGTTGAATATTAGCAGACAGTCCCTCAGTAGAAGGAGGCAGAGCAGGGATTTGAAGAGACACAGAGCTGTCAGTCACAATAATTGGGCGTGGCTCACAGAGAGAGAAGAGTCACAGATGCCAGAGGTGAGTCAGAATATCTAATTTGCATATCAGAAAAACGTCTGTGATTAAGGTACAGGACCCCATTGGCAGCTAATTTTAGGTGATACGGGGAGGACTTGTAATCCTTTATCAGCAGGATAGCCGGGGGTTGTGTCCTGTTTAAAGGAATTATATAAACCATATAAGTAACTCTCATTATATGCCACAGGTTACATTGTTCACATAAGAGAATTAATTAAGAAACAAATTATAATATATTCGTGAGGGGCGGAGTTGTGACAACCTAAAACCAATTGACTGTGGTTATACAGTTTCCGCAGTATACGGCTGTGCAGGTGATCTAGAGATGAAATACCGGTAACCTCTGAAGGTAAATTAAAGATATTAGGATGCACTCATGTTTCAATTTCAGGACACGAAAAAATAATAAACTATTAAAATTCATTAAAAAAAGCCAGAAAAAAAAAAAAAAAATGGAAGATGAAAGCGCCGTCTGATTTTTATCATTAGACAAATAATATTAGATGCCGCTCTCCCGCTGTGATAGAACTCATGTCTCAGCGGGCTCCGTCTACCTATGCGACGCTTTAATAACCAGCGCGCCAAAGAGATGGAAAACCCAGGCTACGGCCCATTTGTTAAAAAATATATGAAATTTTTTATTGCCTCGCCGCTACCAGCCGGCGTGTCGTCCTGATTCTTCTGTATCTATAGAGAATAATGCAGAATGCTGGGTAGGTCGAGAAATCTCGGGAGGAATTTTGCCTGCTATATTATAGCAACAGTGTAAAAAAATATATAAAAACTTTCAATAGGGCACAAAAAAAACATTAAATAAATTCATAAAAATGGGAAAAAGATACAAAATTGTAAAAAAAATATATAAAAATTCTCAATAGGGCACAAAAATATATCAAATAAATTCTTAAAAATGGGAAAAGATAAAATTGTAAAAAAATAAATATAAAAATCACAAAACATACAAGAGTTCAATAAACATATAACAAAAAATGCTTAATATAAAGCATTTAAAAAAAATTAAAAAGTGACCACGGTTGGAACTTTAGGGATTCAAGGTATTCAAATATGTTTAAAATTTTGATGAATCCGAAAATTTTCGCAATTTTTCTAAATCATTGACCATGGACTGGAAACAGTTAGTCCTTCAGGCCACGGAGGAACTATAGGACCACTGGCCATGACTGGAGTCCAAGTGCGGCTTACTGGGGCCATCTTACTAAAACGTCCCGCTATGGAGTAGGACAACATTGTCCCCCAACTTCCCCACCATTGTCCCTGAATATGTTCTACTTTACAATGCCCTGTTTCCCATACCTAGGATCTGGGAACTGTTACCCAGCCAGGAATCCCAACTCTCCTGGACTTCCTTTAAAAATATATTAGGGGAGAATTCAATTTGGACCGAATTGAGTCAAACAGATTGGGGCTCATTTACTAAGGTTTGGTCAGATTTCCTGACTTTTTCCGTTTTGTGCCGAATTCCGCCGGGATTTTGGCGCACGCAACCGGTTTTTCAGGGGGCGTGGCCGTCGGAGAACCCGACGGATTCGGAAAAACCACGGAATTTAAAAAAAGAATGTTGTGTCGCAAAATCAAGCACTTACATGCACCGGGGAGAAGATGGCGAACTCCGGCGGACTTCGGCAAAACAGCGACACCTGCAGGAAGTTGGACGCACGAGCTTGAAGGAAGACCGTAATCCTCATTGGAGAACACACCACGGGATCACGACAGGACCGTGTAAGTAAATGAGCCCCAATGAATCTTTAGAAACAGAAATAAAATATGTTTTGGGAATTTTACTTATGAGTTCATCTCTATTCCATGTTACAGGGTAGATTAGCTATTCAGGAGACCAAAAATGTGTAGCAACCCCATGGGAGTCAATAAAAATACCCAGATTAACCAGGAAAATAAGGTGATATCTGGCCAGTCTTATTATGGCAGCAGGAGACCACACTGGATCTCCCACTCAAAGGCCCCTCCTATAAACCGGAACAAAAAGTCCCAAATAAAGAGCAACTCTCATGGATAGGGACCAGGCACAAAGGTTTGGTCTCCAAAGGTTTAATCGAGGATTTCTACCTGCAGATGTTTGAGGTATTTCGAGTTTAGTCTCTTTCTTAGCCTTTGTAGGTTATGATACAAGATTTGCTCCACCCCGCCAAGAATTTATCCATTAGTGTTTACAATCGCGCTGGAATTTCATTAGAGAAGCCAAACTGGTTTTTCCTAAAATGTAAATAAAAAAAAGAATGAAAAAAACATGTCACTCAGAAGACAATGAACACGTCTCGTAAGGGATAAAAGGCCAAAGTTTCAAAGGGGCCCCATAAAAATCTCCACCTTATCTGCGTCAGAACACCGTTCATGGTGGAATCATGGTTGGACACATGTAAACCACATGTCTAAACCACCATAGATTAAATACTAAGGTTGTGGTCTCCAAGAAAGACCAAACAATACCCCCTACAAGGCCATGGCATTATCTTCACAGGTGGGCATTGTGGTGGTCCATCTGCTGACCATACGTGGTCGTGAACATTTCATTTCGATACTTTCGTCAAAGTATGTTCCACCTTTTTGGGGACACTTTACAGTAGGTGGTCAAACATTGTTATGGAAAAAGACATTGATTCACCAAACAGGGCTGGTTGGACGATGATGATAGGTGAAAAGTCTGGTCAAAGTTCATGCTTCAGTTGGTCCCAATGGTGTTGGATGAGATTGACCTGTTGGGTTTTTCCACACACAATCCTCATCTTTATGGATGTTATTTTCTTCTTAGAGAAAGAAACCTCAATCATTGACCCTCCTTGGTTGCAAATTACCAAAGTGTCTTTCGGGAATCCTGGAAACTCACCGTCATTCATGAAACAGTAGATGGTCTACTATGTATAATTATTCTGGAGAACATGCTACAAGTGGTCCAATGGTGGGACCTCCAGTCATGGTAACTCATGCCATGAAACTCCTAACCACGGAGCAATTATGTTGGGTGATAAGTCTGGTCACAGTTCATGCTCCAGTTGGTCCCAATGGTGTTGGCCAAGATTGAGGTTTATCCACAACAATCCAAATATTTATGGATGTTCTCTTCATCTTGGAGAAATAAGCTTCAATCATTGACCAAAGTTGACAATGACCATTATATATCGTGTAAAGAAGTGTCTTCCGGGAATCCATGAAACCCACCTTCATTCCCGAAACAGGTGATGATTTACCAAGCCAAATGATTCTAGAGACCACGCTTCCATTGACCAAATGGTGGTGGCTCTGGTGGGGACCTCCAGTCGTGATAACCCATACCATGAGACATTTTAATTTATGCATATTAGGCCTTGACATCTTCAAAATCCACATTTAAGCAGGAAATAGACATCAGCTAACCATAACTACTCTTGAGAAAATGTTTCCGGTGGTCCACCACTTGATCTCCAGGCACTTCAATCCATAAAGCTCCACGCTGGAGAAATTACTCAAATTCTATGCATTTCAATACTTGGTAGATTCACAGTTTTGATTGTGTAGCCTATAGCTTTGTGGTTGAGATGTTGTTACTAGACATTTTGAATAAGAGTTGACCATGAAGGTGGACATCTCCATGAAGACTACTCCATGAAGGTGGACATCTGACCACTGGATCTCTAGAAGAAGAAGTGGACTTCAGTCCATGAAATCTACAACGGGTTCTCATGCTTAGGGCATTTCGAGATTTTAGTACAATACAGTGAATTTTATGCACCTGTTAGCAATTGGGGTGACTGGAACAACCCAACCTGCTATTGTGCATTGGGGTGGGGGGGCACATGCTTTTGTCCAGGTAATGTATACAAAATTACCACTTCCCATTCCAGCCATTGAACGACGGGGAGTTCATCTCTTTCGTAACCGTATGATTATGGTTTTTGTATCCTATTATCCAGACTATCCCTTAAAACCCAACACGGGGAGATTACCGATCCGCTCTCCTGCCAAGAGACTATTATTGGGAGAGAGATGGTTTCAATGGAAGGTGGAAAAAAAACCTTTGAAAAACCTGAGTGAGTCACGCGCTTTACGCATGAGTAACCCTACAGCTTACTGAGGGAGAAGAGGCAGAGGGATATAAACAGCTTATCAGCAGCATTAGCAGTACATAATCCTCAAATCCATACTGTATATCAATTAAGTAGAAGAGCGGAGTAGTGGTTAAGAGCGCAAGCCCAGAATCACACCCCGCAGACCTTCATAAACAAGAAAACAATACGATTGCCAAGTAGCAGTTTCCTCATGTTTTATCATTAATTATTGCTTTATATTATAGTTATCAAAGTTATTGCTCTTACCCACTGAGTCATCTTCACATCCAGCAGTTAGGAACTCACATATATAATTTAAATAATGGTTATTTCCAATTAGTAACATATAAATTTGCAGCTCCCCGTGAAATTATAACATTTACTAGAAAATCTGCCTGGATGGAGCAGTGAGCACAGATTCCTAGCATGTTAGCTATTACTATCTAGTCACCAAAAATTACTGGATGAATGTATATGCAGTAAGCTTGGATTAATGTCTGAAATACCCATAGGGTCAGTTATCAACTTTTATATTGTAAACGCCACACATGGGTTTTGATAGGACACTATATTGATTAGGGGCACTTACCCACCGTAGCAGGTTTTATATTAAATATATCACAAAAACAGTTAAAAAAAATATTCAAAAGTTTTCTCCTGAATTACCATACATTAAAAAAAAGTACTGGAAGTGTTTGATATGTGTTTTTCCTCTTATGCCTTGAGGACCCTGAAGCTGTCCTATAGAAAGTCTGTCTATAGGGTATAAGCATTAGAAAACTGAACTTCTCCTAGACACCTTGCGCAAACCAGGACACCGGACCCAGGCCGAGACACCGGGCCCAGGCCGAGACACCGGGCCCAGGCCGAGACACCGGGCCCAGGCCGGGACACCGGGCCCAGGCCGGGACACCGGGCCCAGGCCAAGACACCTAGCAAAGGCCGAGATACCTAGCACAGACCAGGACATCTAGCCCAGATTGAGACACCTAACACGGACCTAGAAACCTAACGCAGGCCGAGACACCGAGCCCAGATCGAGACACCTAACCTGAAACTAGACACCTAACCTGAACCTAGACACCTAACCTGAACCTAGAACAGACCGTGACACCGAGCCCAGACCAAGAAACCAGGCCCAGACCACGACGCCTAGCGCAGACCGAGCCGCCTATAACACGTCGGGAAAACGCGAATCGGGCCCTTAGTAAATGACCCCCAATATGTTTTATTACGACCAGCCTGATAAAAGCTGGATAGGGCGTCGGAGTGTCGCTCCTGGGAGAAGCTATTTTTCCTCACATTTACAATAAAGTGCCTTTAATGAGCCTTTAATTAACTTTTAACAATGTGTCTGTGGCAAGGTGATTCCATTCTGGAACATCCTTTCTTTCCCGCTTGACGCGGCGATTGATATTCCGCTAACCTGCAGCTGATGCATTCACATTGAATGAACCTTGGACCCTCGGTGACAACGAGGGACAATGAGCCAATGAATCGGGAACCTAAATCTGTTACAAGTTAAAGAGGGACGTGCGGTCATAAAACATTCTGCGAGGAGTAATTGTGGATATCTCCGGATATCTTGAAAATTAATGGGACGCTCACTTCTATTTTTACTGCGCAAGTTATATCCCACCTGTAGCTTGCATGGAGGCACAAAAAGGTGGTGTATTGAGTGCCCATGGCCCATGGCTACCTATGGAGGCACAATATGGTGGTGTATTGAATGTCCATGGCACATGGCTACCTATGGAGGCACAATTTCCATGGCCCATGGCTATGGCTATGGAGGCACAATGTGGTGGTGTATTGAGAGCCCATGGCCCATGGCTACGTATGGAGGCACAATATGGTGGTGTATTCGACCAAGCTTCCTTTGGAACTCACAGGGCCACATTTATCAAAAGTAGTACATATGTACTGGAATATAACTAGTGTCATACTGCCCCCTATGTACCAGAATATAACTACTATAATACTGCCCCCTATGTACAGGAATATAACTACTATAATACTGCCCCCTATGTACAAGAATATTACTACTATAATACTGCCCCCTATGTACAGGAATATAACTGCTATAATACTGCCCCTATGTACGAAAATATAACTACTATAATACTGCCCCCTATGTAAAAGAATATAACTACTATCATACTGCCCCCTATGTACAGGAATATAACTACTATAATACTGCCCCCTATGTACAGGAATATAACTACTATAATACTGCCTCCTATGTACAGGAATGCAGTGAAGGCCGTATTCTATGACATCATCATTTATACACAGCAGTGCAGGCCGTTTTCTATGACATCACCATTCATACACAGCAGTGAGGGCCGTAGTCTATGACATCATCATTCATACACAGCAGTGAAGGCCGTATTCTATGACATCATCAATCATATATATAGTAGTGAAGGATATATTCTATGACATCATCGTTTACACTTTGCGGAGGTGTTGTTTTTTTAATCAGTTCATCATTTTTCTGTAAGCCTTTAAGTTTTAGGATAGACACTTTTTCCACATAAAAAACTAAAAATAAGTTAGGTGGGGAACACATTTTGTGCAGACATCACAGTGGCAGACATTTTGAATGACATCAGTATAGGTAACTAATGTGTGTGACATCACTGAGTGGAGGCAGCCATCTTGTCTGCCTACATTCAGATACGGCAGATGCTTGACTGTTTCTGCGTCTCTCGTCGCCGGAGGGCACTAATTTATGAATATCTCCACCTGCTGACAGACGCCTCCTGATCCAGATAAGGACAGACATCTTAACTTCTCCCAAACACAATTTACTTCTTGTCAGAGCCTGAAATTCTCCGTATCTCCAGAAATGAAATCCCTCCTCATTTTCTAGCGAGCCGCTGTCAGATATACTCGTTTTTATTAGGTTTTCCGGCCAGAGACAATCACATAGCGGTTAATTAGCCCCTGAGGCCGACTCGCCATCTTCACAGCCGTTCCATCGATGGAGATTATACGTCTCCTTCTCTAATTGGTCAGGAAAGCGCCAGCGGGCGAGTGACGTCCACTCAGCGTCGAGGGATAGTGTCGGAACAGATTTCAGATTATCCGCTCAATTTACAAAGATTTCACCCTCCCCCCCCTCCTCGTCCCCCAGACCCTTATTATCCGACTATTCCTTGTGTCTAATTTAATCCCCTTTATGTATTCCAAGGAGGATGGAGGAATCAATATGGCCGCCTAGATTTTCCTCAGAAAAGATCGAAGCGAGAAAGAAAAGGTCGATAATTCTAGATCGAAAGAAAGTTTGTGAGAGAAAAAAAGGAAGATGTGGCCTTATTTGTGGCATTTATATGCCTCAGTTACCCACAGCAACCAATCAGATCACAGCTTTCATTTTTAAAACCAACAAGGTAAAAAAAAGCTGGGCTTTTATTGGCTGTGGAGTGTAGTACGTTTGTTTTTACGGTCATGCGGTTTACATTAATTCCGGACACGCAAACCTGTGTTGTTCACGATCTGTAAAAAATTATCAGGTACTGGATAAACCCATTGAAGTACATGGGTCTAAATATGGATCACATTGGGGTGGAGAATCAGCCACGTCAATGAACACTGTGATATAATATGGCCGCCCTTAAAGGCATAGTCAACCTTCTTTTCCAATCTCCTGTAGGGCAATCCTTCTTGTTATGTAATGTTACTCAATGATACGCCAAATCCTGAGGTAATAAATGGCGTACCCCACTTCTTAACAACTAGAATGATCTAGTAATTACTGGTAGTACTAGAGTACTAGTGTAATCACTAATTTCACCCAGAAAGTCTGACTATAGTGGAACTTTATAATCGTTCCTTTACTGAATCATATTATTTTTGACCCACAAAATGTCTTCCTTCAGTCCTGTTCACAATTTCCAATAGTGATGGGTCGTTCGCAAACGAGCCGGCATAAAGAGCTTGCTCTTGTTCGGGAACGACCTGCGCCGGCTCCCGTCAATGAGCCGATCACTCACTAAACCCTGGACCAAACGTCTCACCAAGCCCCCTTTAACCCGATAAAATTGGGTTAAAAGTGGTGTGATTTGTGCGGTGACTTACTGGCCTGCGGCTCCCTATTATATATTTAATAGGGAGCCGTTCAGGAGCCAAAAGAGCCGGCTCTTCTTAGTGAGCTGAGTCTAATGAGAAAAGAAGAGCCATAATTCCCATCACTAGTTTCCAAATAGGAAATCTATTAAAAACAACCAGAAATGACCCGGTTGCAAAAGTATTCACCCCCCTTAGCTGTAATATTAAATTTTTCTGTTCAGTTGAGGTGAAAAAATGTAAATATTTCCTCGTCACCAGATCGTGAAGGTATTAGAGGACGTGTTGTCTCCTGATGGGGTCTTGAAGCCTCATTATAGGTAGAAGCGAGGGGTCGGGTATCCGCTGAGCCTGATTACTTAACGCTAATGATCCCTCTGTAACTTCCACCTATAGTACAGGCAGTACTCGGCCCTTCCCGAGTCACTGGAAATAATAACTCGGTCCCTTGCGCTTGAGCCGGCGCTTCTGACAGCCCGCGAACATAAAGTAACGGGAATCTCATTATCCGACTTAATTCCTCTTTCATTAAAGGGATATTGGATGGAAGGTCGTCAGGAGACAATTTCGTTTTTTTTAACTTGGGAGAACCTATAAATACATCTCGGTGGTGGGCGACGCGGGGCGGGTGACACATGCCGCAGCGGCGTCTTCTGGGAGGGGAGGGGTGAAGAATTTATCACAACCTTAATGCATAAAACTTAAAGATCCGCGTAATCCTCTTGTACACCGCAACGCAGAAACAAACCCTTGATAAAAATAGCCGCTTAATCCTCCCAGCACTCCATAGCGCTGCTCCTAATGCTTTCTTGTATCTCACTCCCCCCCAGCGCTGCCAGCCTTCGCCTGTCAACCTTCTGCTTTCATGCCAGTCTGAAATGTTGAAGAATTGACGGCGGTGCAAAAGTTTACACGCCCCAGTGATTGTACGCCTACCCTTCCCCCTATGGCGCGCTGTGGCACCCTGCCGGTTCTCCGCATGGTCTACATACAAGCTGCATCTCAATTTCCTGAATTTTTGATGGCTCTTTCTCACACCGTTGAATGCAAAAAAAAAAAAATTAGGAACCCCCTTTAAAGTGAGGGTATAACACAACCAGGGCTCAAAGACGAATATTATAAAAATCTGTAAATGTTTATTTTTCATTACTGCTAATTTTGAAGAAAAATTGCCCACAAATTGGGTAAGAAATGAGGGCGATGCACAAGTTTACACGCCCCACTGATTGTAGATCTACCCTTCCCTCATGGCACATCCTAGGATTTCTCATGCTCTTCAGATAAGCTGCATCTCATTTTTCTTCCTCACGTGGATCAATTTTATCAAATTTTTTTCCAACTCCAATGCAAAAGTTTAGGAACCCCTCTTATCAAAGGCTATAAAAATCACAAATATCAAAGTCAAATATAAGACCTTTCTTTAGATTCTGTTACTACGTTACTGTCTACTTGCCGAACTTATTTCTTAATTGGTCATTGCAAAAACTGTGCTCCAATAAGTTTCCTGCACAAATAATTGGGGCGCCAAAACTTTTGGAGAGGAGTTTTTCAGCTTAGCCCCATTTTTATATGTCGCTTTTCCCTCTCCTGGGTCTCTTCTACTTCCATGCCAGTGTGAGATGCTAGGGTACTGTGTTTCAGAATCGAAATAATTGACGGTATTGCAAAAATTTCCACGCCCCAGTGCGTCATACGGTTTAAGGTAAACCTGAGCCTGGGCTTTATGACACATTTTTTCAGCATTCATGATATTCACAATATCCACATGAACTGTGATCCCCCGGTGCCCGCCGGACGCCGGTATCTGGACCAGGTGACATTGAGAGTCGAAACTGGTCCACAGGCTCCGTACTGGGACTGTGCCGAGAATCAATCTTGCGAAATAACATAATGCGCTAAATATGCCCCCGCGTTCTGCTGACTGCAGAGCATGTGAGATCCTCAGAGCGCCTCCGCGTTTAGCTAACATATCTAGCCCGCAGGCATCTTGTTGTATGCCTGGCAAATATTATAATGTGTTCCTGCATGCCGGAGCGCGCCAGTCAGCTGGAGGATGGCGAGGGGAGATAATTGTAGAGAGGAGATTTACGAAAATCCTGTGTTTCTGTAGATGGAGACAATAATCCACCAAATATGGTGCCCACAGGATGCCCATCAGGACGGTTCTTCGCGAGACAGGGAAATATAGGCAGTACCTAGAGCCATTTGACTTTTTACTTACAAGTCCATCTTAGTTCTTTGTACGACCACCAAGGTCATATATTTGGAAAGTTTTAACCAATGTGGCCTCTGGAGGCGTGTGGTGGTACTAGAAAGGAGGTCCCGAAAATTTTTTGTCTGTGTTCCCGATCAGCTGAACTCTATTGAGTCCCATAAAGCCATGAAGCCAAGTCGTGTAGACCCAATGGGTCATTTGAATTAAGCTACTCCTATGGGTGTTGTCTACGAAGTTCTGGTGGCCCTCCCTTTAACCCTGGACATCAGTACTGATAAACACCAGGTCACTACCTCCTGTCTTATCTGACATTACATTTGCTTCACTTGTCCTGATCACCAGACCACTACAGTGACTTGGAGCCACTTCTAAGAATGCCGTCTAAGTGGTTCCCTTGTATTCACTCTTCAACCCTTGTAGAAAACTTAGACTTCGCCATCAAGAACCACGAGATTGCTCGAAGATCTGAACTTCAGTATTGATAAATACCAGGTCACTTATGTCACTCGACTTCTAGTCTGCTTTACTTGTCCTGGTCACCAGGCCACTACATGTATGACTTGAAGCTACTCCCAAGAGTGTCGCCTAGTGGTTCCCTTATATTCACTCTTTAACCTCTGTAGAAAACCTCAACTTCACATATAAGACACCACAAGATTGCTTATTGTATCACTTGGCTTCAAATCTGTTTTGGGACCACTGGGTTACCATGTATCTGACTTAGAGCTACTCCTAAGAGTATTGTCTAAGTGGTCGACTGGTATTCACCTTACAACCCCTGTAGCAAACCTGCTGGAAACCACCGTGTTGTTACTTCTTGTAAAACTGGGCCAGAAATCTGCTTCATATCTTCTGGACCACCAAGTCACTATAGATTTGACTTGGAGCTACACCTAAGGGTGTTGTCTTAGTGGTCCTCTGGTAGTCACCCTTTCAGTCTGCAGGGCACTCTCCAGGTCACTACCTCTTGGAGAAGTGTTTGTTCAGTGAAAAGTAAGCCAGGAAGATTGAACAATTTAGGACTCGGTGGCCAGGAGGAAGAAGCTAGAGGGCAGCAGGAGACAAGCGTTGACACGGACATCTTTCGACTCTTAAGAGCAGAGGGTCACGTAGCAAATTTTAATGGGAACCCACCTTTTACCATTGATAATGTTGTAAATTATCCCTTAGGTAGGTCCCACAACTTTTTGCTCATACATATAGCCATAACTTCTCATAAAGTCTATAACATCTTCCTCTAAAGTGCATCACTGTCCATGGTTCCATACATATCTAAGTCAGTCCCTAAGGCCTTGCTAGCTCTATAGGCCCTGGGGTTGTACTGGAAGTGAGGTCATGTAGGTTCCCGTTGAGTGGATATTTCATCAGTATCAGCACGAGTCTGCTTCACGTATAATTTATCGCCAGATTACAAGATGTAACTTACAGCCCAGACACAACAAATAAACGCCGCTTTACACGGTGCTAGAATTTCTAATTAATCCCCTCTAGGCAAGCAAGGGTTATTTATGGTTGACGAACAGGGAGGATGAAAAAAATCCTATAGTCGGGATCGGCTATGCTAGTAAAGTACACAAGACATTAATCCATCAATTTCCCGAGAACTCCCCGGGGCGCAGGAGATTAGTCATAGGGCTACTGCAGCTAATAAGGAAATAAATGACGGAGATCGAGGTGGCCATGAAGGGACACGGAGGTGAAGGACACCGACCGGTGGAGAGGTCTATCATGGTTGTATAGGCACAGAGCTCGGTGGAGGGAACAAAATGTCTGTGATAATGGACAATACGATGGACAGGACGTCTATTGATTGCTCTCGGCTGTCACTCAGGTCTCAGACGGCTGTCTCATGTCTGTATGTAGACACAATAGGGCACGGCGGGGGCGGCCTTTGTCTCCTCGGTAGAATCCTCAGTCCCATCAGTGGCTTTTGTGCCGAGGTGTCACCTTGTGTCCACATTGACGTTCATAGTCTTTTGTTCATCCTGTCTTCTTGTTGTAGTGGAGGACGGTAATAATAGGGAAGGAAATCTAAGCAGCCGCTATGTAATGACGATAGTTACTACTTTTGGTGGGTTATTGACCCGTAATTGGGTAACCAATGGGTTATCATGTCGGCTTGTAGAAGTGGTGTTGTCCTAGTGACTTGTCGTAGAGGAAGTCATCCTGGTGACAAATGGTAGTGGTCTCTGGTCAAGGTGTTATGCTTGTGTCGTATCATAGTAGTAGGTAACCAAGGGATAGGTGACCAGCATGTTATTCTAGTGGCCTGTAGTGGAGGTAAGTAACAAATGTGATGTTTTAGTAACTCGTAATGGAGGTAGGTTACTATTGAGTTACGTAAGTGGCTTCCAGAAGTAGAGGTAGGTAACCAATGTGTCGTCCTGTACTAGAGATGGTGGGGAGATTTACCAAAACTGGTCTTAACCAAATTTTTGACACTTTATTTGACTTGTTAGACAAGAGGGAGTGGCTTAGTGAGAAATGGATGTGACTTCAGGGACTAGAGGATAGCTCAATATATCAGAGCCTATATCTGGAAGGGTCTACGTCCACTGTGTGGACCACAGACCAAGGCCTATGAGGTGAACATGATCAAGGGTCAACCTAAACACTCTGCTGCCTGAGGGGGGTTATGTAACAGCGTCCCCTCTGCCCCACCATTGTTGAAGGTGGTTCACACTGAATTTTGGATTTTTGGAGTGCTGCCTACACTTTTTTCAACTTTACTACTGAAGGATCTTGCCAGGATCCATGGAGGCTCTGCACCCCCTCTATTGAGGTTTTTCTCCACTGTGCGGACAGGGTTTTCTTCTTTGTATTGCCCCATTCAGTAGTTATATATCAGGTTATTTTTTAGTACGTTGGTTCTCCATGCATTGTCTCACACCCCTGCTGACATCAGATGTGTAGAGATATTGGGGCTCATTTACTAAGGGTCCGAATCTCGCACTTTTGTTGGGTTTGTTGTTGGAAATGCCCCGGGATTTTGGCGCATCGGGGGGTTGGGTGTGGCCGTCGGACAACCCAACGGATTCGGAAAAACCACATAATATAAGAAAGAATTTGTGTCGCAAGATCAGAACTCACATGCACCAGGAAGAAGAAGGTGAACTCCGGAGGACCTCGGCGCAGCAGCGACACCTACTGGGCGCACGACCTTAGTGAATCCCGGCAGAACCCGAATCAGCGTTGGACAACACACCGTGGGATCACGACAGGACCGGGTAACTAAATCTGTCCCATTATTTTTAAGTGTCAGGTCCTGCTTTCTAGAACCCAAATGCTGCCCCCTAACGTGCTGCAAGTGGTGCAGTCTGAGGCAAGCAGCTCAACTGACCTCGTGGCTTTTGCACTCCTAAATACGATGATGTAATAATCACTCGAAAATGTCATGAGAGGGAACTTGGAAGTTAGTCCAAGAACTTTTATAAAAAACCATTAATGATTCAAAAACATTCAGGCCGGATGTGCGGTTCCTCGTAATACACCCAGTACAAGGATCACTTCTATCAAAGCAGCTTAATGCAATTTCTCAGAGTCTCCGATTCTAAAGCGGCTAAATGGATTTTAATGCCGGCGGTCCGGTAAATAGCAGCATGTCCCCGGTAATAATAGATGCGGGCCCAGGGATTTACACGTAAGGAAAAAAACTTGCCGAGGGCTCGCTACATTATCTAAAGTCTATAACTGCTTGTAATGGGTCCAGCTTACGGCTATTACTCACTAATACTCCCTCATCCTCCCGGGAAGATGATAGCCACCTGAGCAATCTCCCGGTAGACACCCACGCACGCTCCCACCTCCCCTCTCGGGGGGAAATGCTCATCGACCAATTATGAAGTCAGCTCCACCATCCTGAAGGAGATCTCCCGGAGAACTGGCAGGTTGCGGGTTTTTTATCCTTCTTGTTATATTTTTCTGTGCAGGAAGTGCCCCCAACCCCCGAAAAAATTCTCTAAATAAAAATAAGGGAGGTAATCAGGCCACATCGTAGGATGACTAAATCTGCTTATTTGTATCGAAGCCCGGGCTTATCTACACCCTGGTGGATTGTGCCGTCTGCCCGGAAAGCCGTGTTATTAGGCCGATGCCGGTGTCGCACACCGCTGCTCAGAAGAGATTTTTTTTGAGCTTTTTAAGGATTTTTTTTTACAGTTTCAGTAATTGGTTTTCATATACAGCGGTTTATGTTATTCTGCGTCCACAGGTGCCACATAAAAACCACCTTTAACCACCTCACCAACATCCAACGCTTTGTCTCCTTCAACCTCCACCGTTAGAACTTTCTATCTAGGCCCCACCGTTCCCGAGCAATAGCTGGCATTAATTTCACCACTTAATATGCTAATTAGGTTCTATTCTGTCAGGTGGGAGGTCCTACTACCCAGTAATGAGCCTGAGAGATGGTCAGTATATCTTTCAGCGCCATCTACAGGACAGGATGTCTCACTGCATGGCTCATCTGAGGTTCTACATGGCAGCGCCATCTAGAGGCCAGGAAGTCTTATTACAGAGCACATCTGAGGATCATAATTGCAGCACCATCTAGAGGAAAGGAAGTCTTATTACATGGTACCTCTACATTGCAATGCCATCTACTGGTTTTCCCAGTGGCTCAGTGGTTAGCATTACAGCCTTGCAGCGCTGGGGACCTGGGTTCAAATCCCAGGGTCAACATCTGCAAAGAGTTTGTATGTTCTTTCCATGTTTGTGTGGGTTTCCTCCGGGTCCTCAGGTTTCCTCCCACACTCCAAAACATACTGGTAGGTTGATTAGATTGTGAGCCCCATTGGAGACAGGGACTGATGTGACAAGCTCTGTGCAGTGCTGCATAATCTGTGTGTGCTATATTAATAAAGGAATTATTATTATTAATGACATGGCTATTTAATCAAGCTGTAATTTCCAGCTGTGAGAGATGCAGAAAGAGCTGCTTTGTTAATATCTTGTTTGTAAACTAGCAGTTGATGGGTCATTGACATGTTTACAGAAAAAAAGCCTTTACTCAGTTATTGATATTATATTTTTTATATTTTTATTTAGCCCAACTTTCCTTTGGATCTTAGGCTGGACAGTGTGAATAAGGTTCATCTTTAGACACATAAAAAAAGAAGGGTTTCATGACATGGTAGTTGAGTTGTGCTGTGACTTCCCGCAGCGAGAGGGGCACAGAGAGCTGCTCTAAGATAATAAGAAGCCCCTGCCTCCTTTCAATTACCTGAGGTTCTATACTGCAGAGCCATCTAGAGGCCAAGAAGTCTCATTACAGAGTACATCTAAGGATCAAAATTTCAGCACCATCTAGAGCAGCGGTTATCAACCTGTGGGTCGGGACCCCAGCGGGGGTCGAACGACCAAAACCGGGGGTCACCTAAAGCCATCGGAGCCGCAATTTTATTGTGTTTTTACTGCGAGTTGCATGGTTTGGGGTCACCACAACATGAGGAACTGTATTGCGGGGTCACAGCATTAGAAAGGCTGAGAACCACTGATCTAGAGGAAGGCGCGTCTTATTACATGGTACCTCTACATTGCAGCGCCATCTACAGGTTGGGATGTATCAGTGCAGAGTTTATCTGAGGATCTACATTGAACTCTATGTTGTTTCAGCATTGAGATTTATGTTTGGTATGAGATGAGAGATCATGGCCACAGACAACAAGAGCGGCAGAAAAAGAAGGAAAGGGAAAAAAAAATCCCTAAATGATAGTCTCAAAGTCTAGACGCAAAGACGTGTGTTGATCAATCAGGCCGGCGTGCACAGAATACAGAGGAGGCCAGGCCTCCAGCTCCATCCATATACATCATAGCTGCTGGAAGTTTAAAGGTCAGGCTACTTGTAATGCAAGTCACGCCGGCCACTGGGGATAGATGGGGGGTGCCATGTGCTACAGGAGATCCGTTTCATCAACTGGATCCCCTTAGTGACTAAAATTAGATCAATCAGTACCGGAAAAGACTGTACTGCCGATACTGTGCAAAAATACAATCATGAAGCGAGGTCTTTTCATGTCAGCCGCGCTCCTGGTGACTAGTCATCATCATATCACAAGGCAGACGGGGGAAAACAATGAGGATTTTATGAATCACTGACCTTAAAATGGATAAATCTACCAAAACTATATGCAAACAGAAAGAAGGTATTGATAAATGTCTATGATTTCATGGAAATTTTGGAAGCACCACCTTGGGATATGAAGGTGGCTTGGGATATGAAGACTAGACTATGGAGGATAGGTTCAGCTTCAGACACACAGAAAGAGAAGGGTTTCATAAAATGGGAATTCAGATATGCTGTGACTTCCTGCTGGGAGAGGGGCAGAGATAGCGCCTTTATCAATATCTGGGTTCTGGTTAAAACACCAAATTTCTTTCTCAGGAAATGTAATGACTAACCTGTGGGGAGGGTATTCAGCTTCAGACACAAGCAAATACAAGGGAGTAATGGCAGGCCATTTAGTTATGCTGTGACTTCCCGCTGGGAGAGGGGCAGAGAGAGCTGCTTTATCAATATCTGGGTTCTGGTTAACACACCAAATTTCCTTCTCAGGGAATGTAATGACTAACCTGTGGGGAGGGTATTCAGCTTCAGACACAAGCAAATACAAGGAAGTAATGGCATGGATATTTAGTTATGCTGTGACTTCCCGCTGGGAGAGGGGCACAGAGAGCGCTGCTTTTTAATATCTTGCTTGTAATCTGGCTACATTTTATTGACCATTGCCCTTAAACATGTTTACAGAATGAAGGCCCCCTTTTAGGCCATGGTCACATAGGGCAACACTAGCGCACTGGGGTGCGATAGGTAAACCCGCCCCGGTGTCTTGCAGTTACAATATAAACTGTACAATTTAAACAATAGTATATTTTTGACAATAGACAATAATAACCCTTCTGCCTCTTGATCACTACCTTAACTTTACTTTGAAGTGTAGGATGTAATGGCGGCTGGACTGTTATGACACGGTAAATCAGTTATGCTGTGACTTCCCGCTGAGAGAGGGGCACAGAGAGCTGCTCCATTTATCCTGATTAAAGATGTCTATGCTCTTGTTTCTGGTTGAGCTGCACTTGGTTTAGCGCCACCCACAGTAAATAGTCTTTCTAGTAAATGAGGCAGCCACACGCCGCTCATTTATAATGCTGTAATTAACGGACATAAAACCCCATTTATCGCCCTGATTTGTATTGGGAGCTATGGGGAAACAATAACTGGGCGCGTGGCAATTCATGACTCCCAGTGACGTTCCGCACGGATGCCCTCGGGCACAGGACGCACATGCGGCAGCTTTGTACCAGGGAGTGGGATGGTGGGCAGGTGCTGGCGGTAACACTTCCATCTATTTCTGGCAGCCGCT
Source organism: Engystomops pustulosus (assembly GCA_019512145.1). Lineage (NCBI taxonomy): Eukaryota > Metazoa > Chordata > Amphibia > Anura > Leptodactylidae > Engystomops > Engystomops pustulosus. The sequence continues at coordinate 6,389,770 of CM033647.1, forward strand.
TCCCACACATACACCTGGCACTAATTGGTTAATTTGTGTAATTAAGCTCAGCTGCGCATTAATTCTACCGTTTACTTGTTAAAGTTCACAAGCCCCCGGCTGGCATCTGCTCCCCCCGCCAGTCCATGACATCCTCCCTGGTAATTGGGGGAGATCTGAAGGGAGCTGCGGGGGTTAATGTGACCTGCCTGCATAATGAGGATGTGGGGAAAAGAAACAAGTGTGAACAGTAACATAACACAAAGGAGATCTGCAGATACATGACCAAAGGGTTGTATCCTGGAAAATGGAGGCCAGTATCTAATCCTATCCTGTGTGATACTGACTATTGAGCTGTGTATCTAATCCTATCCTGTGTGATACTGTCTGCTGAGCCGTGTATCTAATCCTATCCTGTGTGCTGAGCTGTGCATCTAATCCTATCCTGTGTGATACTGCCTGCTGAGCTGTGTATCTAATCCTCTCCTGTGTGATACTGCCTGCTGAGATAGATAGGAGATAGATAGATAGATAGGAGATAGATTAGATAGATAGATAGATAGGAGATAGATAGATAGGAGATAGATAGATAGATAGATAGATAGATAGGAGATAGATAGATAGATAGGAGATAGATAGATAGATAGATAGATAGGAGATAGATAGATGGATAGGAGATAGATAGATATGAGATAGATAGATGGATAGGAGATAGATAGATAGATAGATAGATAGATAGATAGATATGAGATAGATAGATAGGAGATAGATAGATAGATGGATAGATAGATATTCCTCACTGTATAACCACTCTATCCCTGTGACACTATTATTACACTCCAGGGTCATTATAAAACCATTACGATGCGGTGGACCTGTGCTCCATTAATGGTCTATAAATGATGGCCGCCAGCCAGAGCCAGTCAAACACATTATCCTTCCTGCCTTTAGCTACACTTCCCTGCGTCGGGGGTCCTGTTAATGTAAGTCCCCCGCCCCTCACACCAATTACATTATAATCCTATTTGTTGGAGCTCTAGGGCACCTTCATAGCCATTAACATCTCCCCTACTGTTCCCCTGAAACTCGTAATGTGATTCACCCATCATCCATTCATGGCTGAACATCTACATCGGGCCATCACTGTGCCCAGGAAACATGGCAGCATACACGTGAGGGAACGCAATTCTACACTGAGCACCACCACCCATGGTTGAAGTCTTGATGGCCATCGTTGGAGGATGGTATGTTCTAGAATGGAACTATAATTGAATTGAAGGGGTCCTCAGTATCCACAACTGCTACCGCTCCCAATTCTACAGGGTTAGTGTGGCCTACCAGGGCACCAGAGGATCCTCTGATGAGCTCAGGCATAAGCCCCTCAAGTCCAGAAGAAGACAACACATTTAGAAGCTTTTAGGGCCACCAGGATCACTTCATTCTATACCTGACACTGGTCCACACTATTACCAACGTCCACCGTTGATTGTTCATCTCGAATATCGATCTCGAATATGGCTCCCATATATCTTTATGTGTTCCACACTTGGGATAGACCATGGTTGGGCCATTCCCCCAATCTTGTTCCTTCCTGTGTTAGACCGTTATTACCTAGGCGAGATGTAACCTGTAATGAAACCGACCTATGGGTGCTCATTCGATGAAGAACGAGGAGCTGTTTATTTTTGGTTTGTTGAACAACTTTGGAGACACTACTGGTTATTCTGGTGACCCAAATTGGCCAAGTCAAGCAACAAAGACACTCCCAATGTTATGTAAGGAGAAAATAAGAAGTATCAGAAGCACGAGACCATCAGTGGTGGAAGGAGAGTACTGGGGATTAATGGAAGGACACTGATATGCTTTTACTTTTGTTTGTGGGCCATAGCTGACTACTGGGTGAAGATGATGGGAAGTATATAAGGGAAAGCTTATCAGTGGTGGTGGGAATCCAACCTTGGGTGTCTGCAAACATGAACCCTGATGGGCTTTAATTCTTGACTTGTAAGCCACAAATGACTTCCGTGGCCTCTTATTCCATATAGCTACAACACAATGCTACATCCCACCACAATGCCAGTGTCCACCATCGTCCACGGTTGGCTTGAAAAACAGATTCCCCTCATTCAGCTCAGTCTTTTGAGCCAGATAATCAAATGTTCTAAAATATGGTGAGAAATTATCCCAAAAGCTGAAAATCTTCCCCACTTTGTTGGATCTGGGGTTGGCCCATGTTCCTTATAGTCTGGTACATCAATCTCTATGGAAGGGCCATGCACTCCAGGGTGAATCCAACCTAAGGCATCAATCCAACTTTGAGGACCTCATCTAAGAACCCTCTGAATGACTTTGGTGACCAGTAGTAACGTCTACTCTTTGGCCATCTCTATAGATAACCTTTGGTGAATTCGATAGGAAAACGCTGAGGAGCTTTTATTTTCATTTGTAAGACAACTTCACATGACTCAGGTGACCTAACTCAAGTAAAGTTCTGAGTACACACTCAGTATTACATAAGGTGATACACTCTCGAAGGGCAGGACCATCAGTGGTGGAGATTGTCCATGATCTCGTCTGTGGTCAGGAAGCTACTGGAGACCTCTGCTGACACCTGAAGTTCTCACTTTGTCCAGAAGATCGAGAGTTAAGATAGTGGTCACATCCAGACACGCGAATATCGAAGCAGAGGACCCGTTGTGTGATTGTGGAGACACAGCGCGCGGTGAGTAAATGACCGTTTATCAAGTGCGGAGTGAATGGAGCCCCGGTGGACGGCGGTGGCACCTGCGGGCGCAGCAGATGGATCAGATATTTGTCAGTAATGTCTCTATTTAGTTGTGGAGATAATGGCCGGAGAGAAGACACAATAGAGCGGAGCATTGTGGAGATGACAATCTCTGCAATCGGAGCGCCTCCACCAATCAGATCTCCTTTGCAGAAATTGCTCATTCGTTTAGCCAAAAACATACAAAGTAACTGCGGATCGGCACAAGACAAAAGAGCGCAGTGTCTAAAGACACACCTCGAGAGAGTGTCTCTACCGAGACGGTATTGTGTCGGTCTTCACTGTAGTTCTAGAATTGTATTCATTAATCAGCAAGAATTGATGCTGATCTACCATGCATTGTGCATTAGAAGCCTTCTCTTCTGTGTCAGTCTCCACTGACATTTTCGCATTGTATTCCGGAACGTTGTACAAAGGTGGAGGATGGCGCGTTCCCAGCCTCTCCTGGCACCATCTTGGCAGACGGTGGATGACAATGTATCTTCCTCCTAACGAAATCAGCCATTAGAGAAGGTCAGTACCAGATGGAGATACTTAGCTTGGCCATAAATCACTGCTAGTTCCTCCACTAACACAAACTGCTGTTTTAACCCTCGACCTCCGCATTACAAAACAAAGAGCCTTCTGGGTAACGAGGTTAGGCCCACTCCAAGACATTCATCTCCAGATAAAGCTGTCCCATCCCGCCTCTCCCCAGATCATCCCTATAGGAGGCCAACGTGATGGGAATACCGGATACGGCGCCGGTTCTGCTACATCCTTACGCTTCCCAGTTACCGATCTGTAACCTTCACACTCGTCGTCTGATTTGATTTTAATTTACTAAAAGCCGATTTGAAATTCTCTCTGTCTCCTGTTCCTCGTCTTCCTCTGACCCCATATTATCCAGCGAGATTAATTGAAATAACTGCGGCGTAACATTAGAAAGCCGCACTACGAGTCTGCTGCAGCGGCTCGTCCAGGTTCGGAGACTTCGGAGATAAAGAGCCTGGGGCCCTCAGGGATAAATTGTTCAGAAAATTGTAAATAAAGTTGTGTTTGAAGAAAACTAAATGGGTAAGGGCATTATGAGATTAAAGGAACACACCCCTACGTCAACTGCTTTTGCAACAACCCACTTTTTCGATTGAGGCAACTTAACCCAAAGCACCGTGGTAGTGGAGAAATGGGCGGAGCTTTATATTAACCCCACCCCTCATACCGATTTTTACAAATTTTAAAATCTGAAATTTTCAGGTTTCAGATTATAGTAATCACGACCTACTGCAAAGCATTGTGGACCTGAGATGAATGGGTGGAGCTTTAGTAACACCACTCCCGAGTCATAATAATTTGGGCTAATTTCTTCTCTATCTGGGATTCCCCACACTTTGAAACCAAAACTTTATTAAAATAGGACTAATTTAACATTCTGCTGCAAAGCATTGGTGTCCTGAAATAAAAGGGCGGGGCTTTTTATAAACCCCACCCTCTCTCAAACCGATCTTTACAAATTTTTACTCTCCATCTCAAAATTTCCTCCCTTTTCACCCTCAAATCCAAAGCAAGAGATTAAAGTAGACAACAACAATTACAAAGGATTGTGATCATAAGACTAATGGGTGGAGCTTTAGGAAAGCCATACCCCTTTCATTTAAATTTTGCCTAATTTTCCCATATCTGGGATTCCCCACACCTCTAGACTTTGAAACCAAAACTTTATTAAATGGGACTACAACCTGCTGCTAAGCATTGTGGTCTGGATATAAAATGGGCGGGGGCTTTATATAAAACCCTCCCCTTTTTTTCTTTTTTTTTTTTTTTTTTTAATTTTCTGCTTTAGTAAAACCACATTCTTATTGTATTTTATTTGGATAAATTTCCCTGACATTTGGGATTCCCCACATTTTTAGACCAAAACTTCCAAACCAAAACTTTATCAAAAAGGACAATTTTGTAATTCAACAACCTACTGCAAATCACTGTGGCCTTGAGAAATAAATAGGCAAAGCCTTGTAAAACCCCCAGTATGTGACTTTATTCTGCTATCCTTACGTTTTGTATAACTTTATTGCTCACATGTTCTGTAAGATCAGACACGGTAGGGCCCCCGCACCACTGTCTTGTCCCCGTCTCGCTCGCTCAGGTTTCCGCCTCCTCATCTCCGAGACTTTGAGCCAAGGATGACTCACGAGCGGGGAAAATATCCGCACATACCTATAATTTTGGCTTCACACCTCTAAGATTAGTTTACGTTGGGGAAGGAAGCGAAGGAATGATAGTAGGAGATTAATTACTGCTACTCCAGACACATGCTACTGTCTTAAAGGGACACATAAAAATGTCCCCTTTAAGAGAATGACAACACAATGGTCTGGCTATGGTGATGGTTACTGCAGTCACTTAGTGTTATACGATGGATACAAATGTTCACAAAGATTCTCACAGCTGAGGGTCTGTCACTATTGTTTCAGGTTGAGACAAACCACTTTGAGGTACAAACACAGGCAGCACAAATATGCTACTGGTTTGTTACAATGTATCAGTGAAGGTTACATGTATCAGCCTAGATCCCCGAAGATGGTGTAGACTAGATCCAATGTAACAAACCCTCAGCGAGTTCAGGGTGTTATCATCTGGGATTAGTAACAGGCACATCTGTAACCAGTCACTGCACCGAATCATCAGAACATTAGTGTATGATCCCACATGGTTATAATAAGACACAGAGACTACTACTACGTGTCCACATATACACTGAGAAATATCTATACATCCATCCAATATCTTCTAATATCGATCCAATATCTTCTGTCTATCTCACATTTACATATCTCTCCATCCATCTCATACATATCTATCAATAATTGATCATATCAATTGATACATTTCCATAGCATTTCAAGAATATGGAATTGTGGGGGACAGGGTGGGGTGCAAAGTGATGGGCAGAAGGGGTAAATGGGTTGTGGGGGACTAGAGTAGTCCATGTTATGTCTATCCATCTCTCCTGTGTACAGTCAGGGTTGGTGTCCACTAATACAGTATTATTGATTAGCGGCAGGCAGATAATCCTGATATGGAGTATATACCCGAGTCCCGTCCTCCCCTCCTGCACACCAGCGTCCGTCTGGCTGTGAAAAATTCCGGATTGATCGGTTTACTCAGAAATAATTTCTAATTTGTCAGAGTCTACAATCAATATGTCCAGGAGGAAGGGGCAGCAGCGGCGCAGTACAGGGGAACGCGACAGGAGAGCGGAGATACAGCCACCAGAGAATAACCGCACCACCCATCTATCACCTGCAGGGGGGTCCACAGCTGTATCACACCACATTGGATTAGATACAAGGCTCAGAAGACAGTATCACTCAGGATAAAATTAGATACACGGCTCAGCAATATAGCACATGATAAGATTAGATACACAGCTCAGCAGTGAGTATCAAACATGAGAGGATTAGATACACAGCTCAGCAGACAGTATCACACATGATAGGATCAGATACATGGCTCAGCAGACAGTATCACACATGATACATTTAGATACACAGCAAAGTGGTGAGTATCACACATGATAGGATTAGATACAAAGCCCAGCAGACAGTATCACACATGTTGGGATCAGATACACAGCTCAGCACAGTATACACAGCACAGTGGTGAGTATCACACTGATAGGATTGGATACACAGCTCGGGAGACAGTATCACACATGATAAGATTAGATACACAGCTCAGGAGACAGTATCACACATGATATGATTAGATACACAGCACAGTGGTGAGTATCACACATGATAGGATTGGATACATCCCCTGTATGGTGAAGCAGCTGATGGTCACACATCTCTCAGTGCTGAGCCACGGGGTAGCGTGCAGTGTGTATTCATGTAGGGATCTCTTTCCATGGGATGCAGAGGCCTCCGGGCAGGAGCTGTCATCATTTTGGGAAGCTAATTAATAACATGTAGATCCAGACCATGTAAATATGTGCTAAAATCTTGTCCAGTGTTAGATGCTAGGCCTCTGGGGACGCTCTCTTTACTGTCTACAAATGGCAGATTGATGGAGGGCAAATATATCTCATAAAATCACTTTATTCATCAGATATTACTATATTATCCCTAACAACCAATCAGAGCTTAGATTCCATCTCTGAAACTGCTCTGGAGAAATGATAGCTGCACTCTGATTGGTTGCTAGGAGCAACACAGCGAGTTGTACTGTTAACTTTTGATAAACAAGGCCCAAATTGCGTTAATTTAGCCCAAAAATGTAATTTACTTATCTTTTATTAACTGAAACTAATATTTGGTTTTCTATTCCAGTCATCACTACGGCTGCATTTAGTATTTTAACATTTATCTTGTCAGGGGAAGGATTTGAAATTTCAGAGGCTCTAAGTCAAGTTATGTCTAGGGGTCCATATTAGAGAGGATGGTGTCATGAAGGCCTTAGCATTGCCCCCCAGCCCATGATTTCCGGGGCCCCAAGCAAATGTTTAGGTTGCTTTAGGCCGCGTTCACACTGTTTGTTTTGATAATCGCTGACTAAATGAGATGTAAACGCAATGTTACTTCAAAATGTGTTTAAGGGTAGAAAACGTTATAACACATGGGTATATTGGCCCCTGACCTTCTCTGTGTGACCTATGAATCTTGTTCAGACATATTAGATGAAATCTTTGTATGTGACTGGAGTATAAGAATCGAGATATAATATGTTAAAGGTAAAGCCACAAGTGTATCATGAGGTAATATCCCTTTAAGAGCAGTCCCGGTATGGTTAATGGTGAGGACTCTATCCGTGCGCTCGCGGGGGCCACAGGAGGTCGGAGAAGGCTCGCTGGCGGCTCTCACATCATTACAGCGAGCACTTAGCGAGCATGAGGTAAGAATTGGCAAAACCTCTCGCTGCAACTAACTAATGGTTTTGTCAGAAAGACAATGTAATCAGGGACTTGGCCGTCCTGCTGGGACCTCATTTGTGTTTCATAGAAAGCCAACAGAGGAGCGAGTAGGAATCACAATGTCTCAGGAAATGGACAAGATGGCCGCCAGCAACTTAAAGGAGAGATAAAAGTCACCCCTAAAGGCAGGCGCAACTATGGGGTGTCATAAAAAAGACTTGTAACACCATGATTATAGCGATAAAACACATTCTATTGTCACAGTACAGGGATAATACACAGTACAGAAACAATACACACAGTGATGTCACAGTACAGGGATAATACACACAGTGATGTCACAGTACAGGGATAATACACACAGTGATGTCACAGTACAGGGATAATACACACAGTGTATGCAAAGTACCCGGAGATAATACACACAGTGAGGACACGTACAGGGGTATAATACACACTGTGATGTCACAGTACAGGGATCAATACCACACAGTGATGTCACAGTACAGAGAGATATACACAGTGATGTCACAGTACAGGGATAATACACACGTGGTGAACAGTACAGATAATACACCAGGATGTCACAGTACGGATAATACCACAGTGATGTCACAGTACGATAATCAATACAAACCCCCCACAGTGATGTCACAGTACAGAACAGATACAATACACACAGTGATGTCACAGTACAGAAACATACACACAGTGATGTCACAGTACAGGGATAATACCACAGTGATGTCACCGTACAGGATAAAACACAGTGATGTCACACATCAGGGATATACACCAGTATCTCACAGTACAGGATAATACACACAGTATTCACCGGAGATAATACACCAGTGATACACAGTAAAGGGGAATACACACTGTGATGTCACAGTACGGATAATACACACATGATGTCACAGTACAGAGATATTACCACAGTGATGTCACACGGTATCAGAGATAATACACACAGTGATGTCACATACAGTGAATAAACCCACAGTGAGTCACGTACAGAGATAATACACACACGTATGCTCACAGTACAGGATAAACCACAATGTGTCACGTAACAGGGTAAATACCACAGTATTCACAGTACCGGGATAAAACCACAGTGATGTCACAGGTACAGGGATAATACACACAGTGATGTCACAGTACAGGGATAATACACATAGTGATGTCACAGTACAGGGATAATACACACAGTGATGTCACAGTACAGAGATAACACAGAAGAGGCCGATTCAGTAACTCTCCTTTTAGAGTTCCTGTTCCTATGACTGCTGCCTCGGCAAAATGACCCCGTCCCGATGTGACAAATTGGATACTCAATAATCACATCCTGAAAAATCAAATTGACTTCAGAGCGACCATTAGAACATGAGACCGTACTGAGACGCGAAATGGACATCGACTCGACAATGTCCTATGACGATCGGCAATCTCGGAAATGTGAGTTGCATTAGTATTGACGCCTGGGAGACATAACTAATGCACCGTGCAGGTTCTCAGGATGAAGAGCTATCATTCACATTTAATAATGTTATTATTCGAAAATTTCCCAAGTCCCTTTCATTTTGCCGTAGAGGCAGTGCCCATATCTGGAGCGTGACCTCTTTCCCTGAAATCTGTTTCCCTTCTGGCCCATTGTTGATTCTCTTATTGTAAGTCGTGTGAGGTACCCACCATGTGCCTCCCGGGCCTCGCAGACGTATCCTGCCTTTGTTCTGTAAATTGTAAACAACCCGAAAGGAAGACTAAGACTTATACAAGAAGAAGATTTCACGGCGTTAGTCACCGCTCTGCCACCAAAACCGTAAAAATACCTTCAATCCAGAACATAAAATGTGAATCAAATAGAACCCAAGACTCATAATGCGAGAAAAACATTTGTTGTTCTACGTTTCCATTTTGTGACACAGAATTACATTTTGTGAAAAGTTTACACAAATTTTGTGCCACAAATATAGAAAAATTCACAACAAATGAAGATTAAAACTAATACAAAGAGACTGAATGTTTCTGAATTCTATAAATATTAGTGTTCTGCATCGTGGGTTATACTTTTCTGATACAGAATCTTCTATATGAAAATTCCAATCGGATAATTTTGTACCCTACCTATTTTGTGACACAAAATTCAATTTCGTAAACATTTTCCACAAATTTTGTGCCGTGTATGTAATATGGGTATTAGACAGTCTTGGTCAGGAATGTTTTTGAATTTTGCATAAAAGGAATTAGATTTCATTTCACTTGTGAACGCACAAAACATAAAAACTGGATAAAATTGTACCCTAAACTCAAATAAATACAATAAAATAGAAGTTCTTTTTTTACTACGGGTTACAATTTTCACTCAGACAAAAATAAATTTGCGTCATAAATGAATGGACAAAATTTAGATCATATCTATGTTTTAGAATTTTGGAGGAAAGAAAGACATAGGGGCACATTTTGTCGCGATCCCCGATCCGGAATGTCCGACGATCATGAATTGTGCCACGATTCAATATGAGCGTGAGCCCGATATCCTGCATGTTTCGCTCCGCGCTCAGGTCCGACAGAGTTCACCTTCTTCTTCCTGGTGCATGTAAGTGCATGTCTTGCGACACAATTTAAAATGTTAAATCCCGCGCTTAGATCGAATCAGTCGGATTGTTCGACGGCCCCCCGATTTGGGTCGCAATGAGAGCCGGCGCCGATGCGCCAAAATCAGGTTGCGTGTGCCAAAAACCCTCTCTAAATGCGGCGCAAAAATGAAATCGTTGGAATATCCAACGATAGTGCGGACCCTTAGTAAATGAGCCCCATGGTCTCGTACAAGATAAAAATACTAAAATCTGAATAAAATAAAACCCAGACCTCAAAAAAACACTATTAAACAAGACCACTTTGTATTTGACGACACAGTCACAATTTTAAAACCTATTTTTTTGAAAAATGTTATGGCATAAATGTCATTTGGATATTGTTACCAAAGTCTGACCATGAATCAAAAATTTTTTGTACCAACTGGAAGACAACGACTTTTGCAAAAAGATTTCACGTCGTCTGGGACTGCGCTGCCACTTTTTCGTCGACAGAAATAAAATGAATAACATTTTTGTGAGACAATTTAGCAATACGTGGTTGGGGTTTTAATGTTGTGTCTCACTTTCCATCGAATTCAATTTTGCTAATTATTTTCCCAAATTTTTTTGCCTCACGTTGGACACCCTGACAAAATTCCGATCACGTCTCAATCAGAAAAGTTTTCGAATTTTTGTGGCGGATCTTATTCCTAATAAATACGAGCCCCCGCTTTTCCGCCCGTCCTAAATATGTTTGAGACAAGGATATGAATTTTTACGAGCCTTCGCCAGCGAGCGCGGTGAAGACGAGCATCCTCACAGAACAACGCGCACAAATTGTCTGTTATTTGAGCGGCTGTCAAAACAAGATTGTCGCAGGGAGGAGAGACGACATATCATTTAGCTGAGACAACCTGACTAGTGTGTCTCCCTGCGGTGTCTGTGTCATGTCTTATGATAAAGGGTGTGATGGGCACTACCGGGGCCCGTGGGGAGTCTCTGTGAATACGGATCTACATTATGTATTCATGGATCTGCCCAGTCACCACTGGCAGATGTGGCTTTGTTACTAGATTGCAGATACATTTGCTCAAAAAGGAATGAGACCCCCTACCAACCCTGGTTTCATCAGTAGAAGCCCTTCCCTCTAATTATTATGTCCACCTTGACTGAACATCAGTGAGAGTTGCAGAAAGGTTGAGGTTCAATAACTCAATGCGGTTCCACCACTATGGTCCAGGACTGAAGGGTTCAGGGTTAGATTCCCCATTATGCACCTTTTATGGGCCAATTCTCCACTTCGTCGTCCATATCACATTTAGAGACATTGGGGGATATTTATCAGGACCTCTGCGCACCGCCAGTGGCGCAGAGGCCCTGAAATAATCGCAAATGCTAGCTTATTGCTAGCTTTTGCGATTATTTTCCCCAATCTGCCACCTTCACGCCAGTGGGGCGTGAAGGGGGGGGGGGCGCGGCCGGCCGAGCGGGGGGCGCAGCCGGACGGGAGTGGGCCGGCGCGGGGCGTTACTGTCCCCGCGCCTGCGCACTCGCTGCTGCCGGCGACTTTTCATACGTGAAAAGTCGCCGGTTGCGGTTTTTTCTACGCCAGGCCCTGCTGCGCAACTGGTGGCCCGATACATCAAGAGGCAGAAGCCTCTTCATGTATCGGGCTGCGAATTTGTAGCGGCGGGGCTAGCACGAGCGCCAGCGTATGATAAATATCCCCCATTCTTTCTATGAAGATGATGGAAACCACAACAGAACCCTACTGTCCCGTCATAAGGGCAATGAAGTCCAACATTGATGGTCAACATCTTGATGGATAGCATTCTCTAATAAAGGTCAACAAGATCCATCAGGTGTCATAGGTATCCTTCCTGCGATGGATCTGCAACTTATCATGCTCTTGAGATGTAAGAAAGCTCAAAATCTTGGTTCTCCATCAAATTTGAAGGAAGATGCGATAGAAACTCCTGATATGAAAACAGCCAAGGTTGGAGGAATGGGGCCAAGAGACGATCCCCTTTATCGAATGGTTTGCTGGTGGTCGTGGAGGTCTCCAGCATAAACAATCTATCAGTAGTAATAATGACTCCCAAAACAGAACCAAGAGAAGATGAAGGATCTAAGGAACATCAGGAACCGATGTCGATGGAACAAGCGTACAGTTATGGAAGTGGTTTGATCGTTCTGAGTAACCCAGCCATCATTCCTTCAGATATTTAAACTGTCCTATGGACCCAATATGTTAATATGTTAATCCCATTAAACCAACCAACCTAAAACATAAGGAGAACCATAGAAGAGTTCTTCAGTCATCAAGACCTTCCATAGTTCCTCTGTTTCTAAGAGCCAAAATTGTAGTTCAAAAAAGTCATCAAATATCCCTTCAGACAATTGTCTTATGAACTTGATATGTTAGTTCCACCAAATTGACCAAAATAAATAGAACCATAGAAGAGATGTTGAGCTGTGGAGACCTTCTACAGTCCATTGGTTAATTTTGTGGAGCTGGAACCCTAAATGAATCTTATAAAGAATTATAGAAGAGAAATGGAGTTATGGAAACCTCCTCAAAACTTTAGATCAATGAACCTTTTTTAATAGAAATTTTATTAGTTTTCATCGCAAATATTATACATCATAACAAATTTGCAATGGTTATCAAGCATAACATAGATCAACCTATCCAAAAGCTTTGGGGTATGTAGGACTCTGTGGATCAGAAACACTGATCTTCCTCCATTGATAGATCTGTTAGATCTCCCTTCCATTTTTCCAACAGAATTTGACAACTCACTATCCAACAATAGGTCCAATTTTGACATCGAGCCTTTCAGTTTAATCTGAGATCGGAGCAAATTGAGGTGGGGATGCTGTTCTTCTCTAGGCTCTTGGCCAGGGACGTATCTAAGCTGAGCATACGGAAGCCAATCTGCACCTAATGCAGCGACAACTCCTCCACTATCTGGTGCACATACAAAATACCCCTTTCCCGCCAAAATCTATACCCTTCAATCGGGGCCAGTGTCCAATCCTCATCACCACATAGTGGAGTTTCTTGTAAAAAAAAAAAATTTCCAACCTAATTCTAATTTTACTTTTTCCTAAACCCACTGCATCAAAGTCAATAGTGAAAAATGTTTTTTGAATTATTCTTTGACAAAAACTAATAAACTCCAAAAATGATACCCGTCCAAATATCCATATTTTCCCCTTAATATATAATAGACCAGGGAACCTACTGAAAATACGTTTAGAGATTTTAAGGATGTTTGGTGGAGATTGCTGGTTCCTGCTGGGATTTAGTCATTTTTTAGGATGTCTCTGCAAAATTTTTCATATATGATTGGCTATATTTTGTGATGGCCTCTCACATAATGTTGAAAATCAAGCCTCAGGTTTCCGCCAAAATATGGTCATTTGGTGGTGGTGGAGTGTCCCAAAGTTACACCTGAACCATAAGGACTAACCTGTGGGACACAAGACTCGCCTCAGGCAATGAGGTGATAAGGAGGTCAATGCTTTACAGGTCAATTCAAAAGGATGATCCAGATTTTTAGGGGAACAGGTCCCAAATTTCTTGTTTATCATTATAATGAACACCTTGGACAATACAGATCTCCTAGATGACACTGATCAGACACAAGGAGGATGGGAATACCCAGTATCAAAGAGGGATGACATGATCTCTGTTCTGACCATCCTAAATTTCTTCTGCTGGGGGTTGTGGCTCTGTAACATATATCACGGCGCCTCTAACATATAAGCCTATGGCGACAGCGGTGACTAAATGACCGCTGACAGATGGCATAAGTGTATCACTCACAGAGCCGTATGCCGGGGGCTACGAGGGGGCGACATGTCCAACTGTTCAGTAACCACCACACGGCCAGACAGATGACAGCACAGACGCACGCCATCCTGATATAAGGAGGGGGGCACATACTATATACCAGGGGCGGCCAGGTTTACTCAAGAGAAGCATCCGGCGTGTGTGTGGGCGCAGTGCCAGCCTATCCCTGGCATGCCACACAGTTTATCTAGATAGGTTTATTATGTACCAGGCCCTGCCGCAGCCTATTAGTAAGGTGGGGACACATTGTGAAGGGTGCTTGGATGGCTTCCCGGGCTAAGGACTTTATTTCATACAATTCCTCATTCTCCTTATCAGAGCGGCCACTATACAGGGGGATAAAGGAGAACTCCTCCTGTATTACATCTCATAATGTATAGATATGTATAGTAAGCTCCGCCCAGGAGATACATAGATGATATAAGATATATATAGATATATGAGATAGAAGGTTATAAGAAAGATAGTAGATGGGTGGTAGGTAGAAGATGGAAGATAGATATGAGATAGATAGATAGATAGATAGATAGATAGATAGATAGATAGATAGATGGATAGATAGAAGAGAGAAAGATGGATAGATATGATATAGATCACAGTTGCGGCCCCTCTGACCGAACAGGGGTTACCCTATGTGCTGACCCCATCCCTCTGTGACAGATCCATTTCTGGACATTATTTCTCATGAATGAAAAAAAAAATAGCTTGGAAACAAGTAAAAAAACAAGATGTGCCCCCTGATTTAATAACCTCCTCAGAAGTGAAGTGCCCCCTCACCCCCTTATCTAATAACCTTCTCAGAAGTGCCCCCTCACCCCCTTATCTAATAACCTCTTCAGAAGTGCCCCCTCACCCCCTTATCTAATAACCTCCTCAGAAGTGCCCCCTCACCCCCTTATCTAATAACCTCCTCAGAAGTGCCCCCTCACCACCTGATTTAATAACCTCCTCAGAAGTGAAGTGCCCCCTCACCCCCTGATCTAATAACCTCCTCAGAAGTGCCCCCTCTCAGAAGTGCCCCTCACCCCTGATCTAATACCTCGTCAGAAGTGCCCCCCGCACCCCTGATCTAATAACCTCCTCAGAAGTGCCCCCTCACCCCCTTGATTAATAACCTCCTCAGAAGGGGCCCCTCACACCCTGATACTAAAAACCTCTCAGAAGTGCCCCCCTCACCCCTGATTAATAACCCTCAGAAGTGCCCCCCTCACCCCTGATCCTAATAACCTCCTCAAAAGTGCCCCCTCACCCTGATCTAATAACCTCCTCGAAGTGCCCCCTCACCCCCTCATCAATAACCTCTCAGAAGTGCCCCCTCACCCCCTGATCTAATAACCTCCTCAGAAGTGCCTCCCTCACCCCACTCTGAAATCTAATACTCTCAGAAGTGGCCCTACCCCCTGATCAATAAAACCTCCTCAGAAGTGACCCTCCACCCCCTGATCTAATAAACCCCTAAGAAGTGCCCCCTCACCACCTGATCTAATAAACCTCCTCAGAAGTGCCCCCTCACCCCCTATCTAATAACCCCTCAGAAGTGCCCCTCACCCCTGATCTAATAACCTCTCAGAAGTGCCCCCTCACCCCCTGATCTAATAACCTCCTCAGAAGTGCCCCCTCACCCCCTGATCTAATAACCTCCTCAGAAGTGCCCCTCACCTCTCTGATCTAATAACCTCCTCAGATGTGCCCCCTCACCCCGATAATAACCTCCTCAGAAGTGCCCCCTCACCACTGATCTAATAACCTCCTCAGAAGTGCCCCCTTCACCCCCAGATGCTGCCTCCACCACTTGGTGAGAGGCGCAGTATGGTTACCATGATTTTTCTTTACAGAAAGTATGATCCAGCTTTCACAGAACCCTGATAGTGAGAGTATATTATCTAGGCCTGAGCCTCACCCAGCTTTCCCAGGTGCAGACACCTCTGGCTGGGTCCATGTTCATGTTTTAAGAGATTTGTTTGTACTTTTCTATCTGTGAGTAGAAGCAGTCGGCGGAGGTGGAGACGTGTCAGCTCCTGGGATCCATATCTTCTCCTCAAGCTCCTTATGACCATATATAGAGACGTCTCCAGATCTTTCCAAATACATGGAAAGATTGTGATATGTGAAAAATATATACGACAGGGCCCCGGCCTATATCACAGGCATCACAGAAAGATCTATAGATCCACAGAGATAGGAGATAGATAGATATGAGATAGATAGATAGATAGATAGATAGATAGATAGATATGAGATAGATAGATATGAGATAGATAGACAGATATGAGATAGATAGAGAATGAGCAGAAATAGACAGATAGATCTATGATAGATAGGATAGGAGATAGATAATAGATAGCTAGATAGATAGATAGATAGATTGATAGAGATAGATGAGATTAGATAGATAGATATGAGATAGATAGATAGATAGATAGATAGATAGATAGATAGATAGATGGAGATAGATAGATAGATAGATAGATAGATAGATAGGAGATAGATAGATATGAGATAGATAGATATGAGATAGATAGAAATAAAGAAAGAAAGATATTATTCACCCCATTCTGTTCTTCCCCCTATGGATGACATATATTAGTAGCCCCCTCTATGCTGGTATGATATATATGATGCGGTATTCTCTGTATTGGGGGGGTCACACAAGGAGGCAGCGCAGTCACTTATCCGGGAGCGGACATATGTCATCTCCCTCCAGGTGTCAGACTCCTGGATAATCCGCAGGCAGGAGAATCTTCTCCCCCACCCCGGGAGGATAATCCACCGCCATTTCCTATACACACACTTTCCCTTGTTCTGCCAGTACAGAGATAACCACAGCAAAACTGGGTCCTGACCCCCCACCCCCAAAAAAAAAAAATATACACCTTTATACATAAAGAAAAATTTTAGAAAGTCCTTAGAAAGTCAGAATTCTCTATGGATGGAAAGTTCTTCTCCTTCCAGCATCAGTCAGTGATGTCACGTTCCCCTCCTCTGCAGTTACTGTAAAATTATTTTTTCCTCTTTCCTGTCATTTTGCCTTTACAAGTAAGTGAAGAAATCCGTGCGATTGTTTACTGTACTCAATGAGCACAATAATGGGTTAACAATTATGTAGAGGCCAAGGGAAGGTTATTATACTGAGAACAATCACTCCCCCTCCCCCCTGCAAGAAGACCCCTCATCTACAGGAATCTGCTGTTTTTGTTGGATGACATTACACATAACCCGTCCTCTCCTGCAGATGTGTCCCCAGCTAATACCCATTGACTATGGAACATGGTACATATAATACCGCACCACAGCCTCATACTGCTCCAAATATACAGCACACACTCATCCAACATGTATGTCACCATATAATAACAAGACTGACACTATAGTAATACACCCAGCCCAGCCGTATACCGACATATCACTGTAATACAAGTATATACTATAATACTGCCCCCTATGTACAAGAATATAACTGCTATAATAGCCCTAGTAAGGACTAACTACTTATACTGCCCCTATACAAAATAAATATAATACTGCCCCCTTGTGTACAGGAATATAAACATAAACTGCCCCCTATGTCAAGATAAACTACTATATACTGCCCCCTATGTACAGGAATATAACTACTATAATATGCCCCTTGTACAAGAATATAACTACTATAATACTGCCCCTATGTACAGGAATATAATACTAGTAATACTGCCCCCTATGTACAAGAATATAACTATATAATACTGCCCCTATGTAGGAATATAACTACTATAATACGCCCCCTATGACAAGAATATAACTACTATAATACTGCCCCCCTATTGACAAGAATATAACTACTAAATACTGCCCCTATGTCAAGGAATATAACTACTATATAATGCCCCCTATGTCAAATATAATACTATATACTCCCACATGTACAGAATATAACTACTATAATACTGCCCCCTAGTACAAGAATATACTACTATAATACTGCCCCCCCCTATGTACAGGAATATAACTAATATAATACTGCCCCCTATGTACAGGGATATAACTACTATAATATGCCCCATGACAGAATATAACTACTATAATACTGGCCCCTATGTACAGGAATAAACTACTAATAACTGCCCCCTAGTACAAGATATAAATACTATAATACTCCCCTATGTACAGGATATAAATACTTACATACTGCCCCCTATGTACAAGAATATAAATACTATAATATAGCCCCCTATGGACAAGAATATGAACTCTATAATACACCCCCTATGTACAAGACTATAACTACTATTAATACTGCCCCCTAGTACACGAATATAACTACTATTAATGTACTGCCCCTATGTACAGCATATAAACTACTATAATACTGCCCATATGTACAAGAAATAACTGCTATAATACTCCCCTATGTACAAGAATATAACTACTATAACGCGCCCCTAGTACAAGCGTATAAGTACTTATAACTACCCCTATAGTACAAGGATATAACTACGTAATACTGCCCCCTATGTACAAGAGTATTAAACTACAATACTGCCCCCTATGTACAGGAATAGAACTACGTATAATACTGCCCCCAATGGACATATATAACATATTATATAATGCCCCACTAGGTCAGAATATAATACTATAATACTGCCCCTATGTACAAGATATAACTGAATATAATACTGCCCCCTGGTACAAGAGAATAAAACACTATAACTATGCCCCCTGGTACAGGAATATAATACTATTAATACTGCCCGATGTACAAGATATAACTTACTATAATACTGCCCTATGTACAAGAATATAAGCTATAATTACTGCCCCCTAGTACAGAATATGACTACTAAAATACTGCCCCCTATGTACAAGAATATAACTACTATAATACGCCCCCTATGTACAGGAATATAAATGCTTATTAATACTGCCCCTAGTAAAGGAATAGAACTGCTATAAACTGCCCCTATGTACACGAATATAATCTTTAATACTGCCCCCTATGTACAAGAATATAACTACTATAATACGGCCCCCATGTTACAAGAAGATAACTACTATATACTGCCCCCTAGTACAGAATATAACTACTCTATAATAATACTTCGGCTATGTACAAAGAATATAATACTATAATACTGCCCCTATGTACAAGAATATAACACTATAATACTGCCCTATAAGGTACAAGAATAAAACTACATAATACTGCCCCCTATGTACAAGAATAAAACTACTATAATACTGTCCCCTATGTACAAAGAATATAACTGCTATAATACTCCCCCTATGTACAAGATATAACTACTATAATACTGCCCCCTATGTTACAAGAAATAACTACTATAATAATGGCCCCCTATGTACAAGATATAACTACTATAATACTGGCCCCTATCTACAGGAAATATAAACTATATAATACTGCTCCCTATGTCAAGAATATAACTACTATAATACTATAAACTACTATAACTACCTAAAACTACATAAATACGCCCCTATGTATAAGTAATCTAAATAATGCCCACTATTACAGGTAACTATAATACTGCCCCTTTACAGAAAAACTACTATTAATACTGCCCCCTAGGACAAGAATATAACTAACCCATTAATTACGCCCCTATGTACAAGAATATAAACTACTATAATACATGCCCCCTATGTCCCAAGAATTCTTAACTACGACTAAACGCCCCTAGTCCAAATATAACTACTTAATATTGCTCCATGTTACAGAATATAACTACTATAATACTGCCCTCTAGTAGAAGAATATAATACGTATATACTTCCCGATATGGACAAATATAACTTAATATAATTACTCCTATGTACCAGGAATATAACGCTATAATACTGCCCCCTATGTACAGGATAATATAAATGCTTTAATACTGCCCACTAGGGTACAGAATATAACTACTATAATTGCCCCCCTATGTACAAGAATAATACTATATAGACTGCCCCCTATGTACAGGAAATAATACACATAATAACTGCCCTATGTACAGGAATATAACTAATAATACTGCCCCCTATGTACAAGAATATAACTACTATAATACTGACCCCTATGTACAAGAATATAACTACTATAATACGCCCCCTAGGTACAGGAATATAACTACTATAATACTGCCCCTATGTACAAGAATCAACTACTATAATAACTGGCCCTATGTACAGAATAAACTACTATAATATGCTATGTACAAGAATAAACTATTATAATACTGCCCCCTATGTACAGGAATATACACTACATAATACTTCCCCCTATGTGGCAGTGTGGTGCCAGGTCCTGCCCAGCAGTGTGCATGTAGCAGTGTCGGGCGTGGTAGCAGCAGGGCACGTACCCCGCCGCTCAATGATGAGATGCTGCTATACTGTGTGTGGATGTTTTTGGGATTCTGTTCTCAATAGGATTAGATACACAGCTCAGCAGACAGTATCACACAGCATAAGATTAGATACACAGCTCAGCAGACAGTATCACACAGCATAGGATTAGATACACAGCTCAGCAGACAGTATCACACAGGAGAAGATTAGATACACAGCTCAGCAGTCAGTATCACACAGGATAGGATTAGATACACAGCTCAGCAGTATCACACAGGATAGGATTAGATACACAGCTCAGCAGACAGTATCACACAGGATAGGATTAGATACACAGCTCAGCAGGTTTTATTGGGTTTATAGTACACACACATGCTCTGCACATATATATACTCCGGTTCGCTATCAATAAGTTATACATAATGCCTCTCTGCATATTTATATACTCCTGCTATCTAGTAACTATTAATGCTTGCCCTAATTCTTTGCACAATATCATCTTGCTCTGCCCACTAAATACTATGATAGAGTGCGGTTAGATATAATTAGCGCTTGGCCACATTTGTATTTACCTACCTGTTGTAGTGTTTATATTTTTTTGATCCAGAATGCTGTCTGACCCCACATATAATAATCCTGTGGTATATCTTGATATTGTATATCGCTTCTCTTGCCTACATTTGTTGTATATATCCTGCTTACATTTTTATACCCAGAATGATCTGCATTTTGTTGTTTTTATTATATTACTCCATGTTTTTTTAGCGGCATTTATCTATAACGCCCTCTCTGCCAATATATTTGTATTATAGCGCTCTTATTATATACATAATGCAGTTTTCTGCCCTACATTGTCCGCATACCAGTGATCATTATCCCCTCGCGTTACGTATTCATCCTTTTCCTACTACATACACGCTCTGAACACTCGTACTATACATATCACAATGCTCTCTGCAGCTCACAACAAATAGTCGCTATGCCCTGTATGTGTCTTGCCTGCCTGTTACTTAGACATGACATTGTTTTCTCTTTCGTAGAACACAAAAGTTCAGCAGCTGCACCAGAACCCTCCACACACGTAATGTATGGACCAATATCAAACACAGTGTTCTTGACATTCACCCAATATGCTGAATATTGCCTCACCGTATGTTATAACATTTAAATAACATACTGGCTAGCATTTGACCTTTTCTGGATTTTTCTTATATCCGATTCTGTCCTTATCATATTCTCTATGCTCGCTCCCCACGGCCGATACGATACACGATATCCTCTGCACTCAAACTCATATGCCGGAGTGCTCTTGCCAACACTATCACAAATACAGAAATGCTGTGTTGCACCCGCTACTACTTAGTATATACAAATATGACCTTCTGCCACGCTTAGTGATCAATAATGTGATTTATGCAGTTCTTTTCTTCTGAGCGCCTCATATCTGATTTATATGATGCAGAATGCTCCCAGCCCACGCCTAAATACCCTATACAGACCACTGCATCCTGACACGCATATCATAACCAGACCTCTTTCATTTAGGTTTCTCGCCACGCTATATCGTACACAGACATGCCGTTCTGACTCTTATTACGGTAGTCTCTGCCCACTATCAATAACAGAATGCTCTGCACCTTATCCATATATACAAACATGCTCCTGCTACGCTATATACTAAAGAATGTTCTGCACCGTATATGTAATTACACACGAATGCTCTGCACACGCGATTCATATATACAGAATGCTATGCTACACGCCTATATCCTCACAGAATGCTCTGCAGCTATATCATACACAAAGTGCACCTTAACACATGCTGCACACTATCTTACAGAATCTACTGTCCATCAATCGACATAATAACAGAATGCTCTGAAATCCATAGACGGCCTGTATATCATACACAGAATGATCTCAACCCAATTCATATCTACACAGAATGCCCCCTGGCACACTATATCATATATACAGAATGCTCTGTCGTACTGCATCAGAATGCTGACTATACTACACAGACAGAAGCTGACTACCATATTCTGCGACCCCTACACAGACGCACTCTTATCACAGACATGCTCTCACCACATGATATATATATACAGAATGCTCGTCTATATACAGCAGCGCTAGCACAGGGACGGGGGGCACAGGGCGCCTTGCTCCGGCTACATGGTGGTTTGCTCCCAGCGCACAGATTTCCAGCCAGCAGGACACCAGGGACAGCCGCTGGCTTAACCCCTCACATGCCGCCGTCCCAAATGACGCTGCTTGGAAATGGAAGGAGTCCTGGTTCTTAGGGAGAACTGGGGAGATCTGTATGTGTCTTTATGTGTGTATATTGTATGTATAGTGTAATAGTTGTGTACAGTGGTTCTAGTTTAGCCCCTAGTAATATGCGGTTTGTAATGTATGTATGAGTGGCAGTGTATAGCACGTCGCGTGTACATGTATGAGAAAGTTATAGTGAGTGTTTGTGGGTTGTATCAGGATGTATTGTATCTTTGGGCAGTAACTTTTGTATAAGTATCGAGTAACCCTTCGTCTGTAACATGTATGTGTGTATCTTATATAGTGCCTGTCATAATGTAGTGGTCTGTGTATGTATTACTAGATGTGTGTTAATAGGTGCTTGCTCTATATTTGTATGTAAATCGTGCGGTGTATCATATTAGCCTGTTACTCCATTATGTCCTGTTTATACGTGTAGTGTAGATCTATGTGTGCTATATTATGTCTGTATGTAATATTTGCATACTTTGTAACACAGGGAATTTTACAGTCATGTGTAGTGTGTTGTAAGTATATAGATATATCTGAGTGTCTAGTGTGGCTGGTATGCTGTGTAATGAGATGCACTGCCGCCCCCAAGTAACCGACACGGTGGTTTTCTACAGCGGTGTGTCTTACCTTTGTCCGGCAGGATACCGCCGGCACATCTCCTTTGGGCGGCAGCTAATACGCCGGGCAGGAGCGGCAGCTCCGCACCCGCTACGAGGGCTTAGGCGACGGATTTCTATTTTTTCCTTTATCCCAAACCTGATTTTCTGACCGCCAGACAGAGACAAAGAAAAACAAAACCTACACAGCCCGAGCACAAGACAGACCGCCCACCCCGCCCCCGGACATCCCTGCTAACTCTACGCCCACATCACCTGGCATGTCCACGCCCACACCAGGCCCACCGCCCCCGGAGCGTCACTGCCCTCGATCTGAGAGCAGAGAGAAAGCGGACCGCTAGCGCTGCAACGGGTGGTGTGTAAGTACGCCTGGGATAACAGGGGCCCCGGAGAGTGCCAGCATTGCGGAGGATGAGCAGTGCACCCGTAGAGTGGATCTACAGGGGACTTGGGATTTGGAAGCAGGCGAGAGTGCCCGGCAGGCCGCCGGTTAGCCCGGGATACAGCGCGGAGAGTTTAGCCAGGAGTTGACCCCCCTTGCGACTTCTTTGGACAGGATTGATGACCCGCTCCGCAGGCCTCACGCGGTGGATACAGGGGGAATGGCGAGCCACTAGGCCCGAGAGCCGTTGACCAGATAGCGGGACTACAGGGAGGGAGCAGCGAGAGCGTTTTGCAGGTCGCTCTCAGCCGGACCCGATATCAGCGGGACCCCGGGAGATAGGAGGAGCGGGCCAGGTAGACCGCCGCGCCTATCAGGGGAGGGAGAAGGAGAGCGTGCAGGTTGCGGGTTGGCTACAGGGGATGGGAGAGTTTTAGAGGAGACGATTGTGCCAGTTAGCGGGATACAGGGCCCGTGGGAGCCAGCCGACGAGCTGCCAGATGGTTGCGCTGTACAGGGATTGGGAGCAGCGAGAGCGTGCAGGTAGGGGATACAGGGGAGGCGAGCAGAGCTTGGCGTGCCAGCGGTTGTAGCGGTACAGGGGAGGGATAGGCAGTCAAGATATGCGTGTCTGACCGTTACGGACGGTAGCGGGGACAGGGGCCCGGGGGAGGGAGGCCAGCGAGCCGGATGAGCGTGCATCCGGGTCCCCTAGCGTGTACCGGAGTAGGGAGCAGGAGAGGGGAATTTTTTACCCCCCGTAGCTTAGCTGGGTACTAGGGGAGGCGAGCCGGAGAGCGTGCAAGGTTAGCCGGGCTTACAGGGGAGGGAGCAGGAGAGCCTGAAGTCGGTATGCTTGGGCCTGGTACCAGGGGATTTGGGAGCAGTGAGAGCCTTGCACCACCGGTAGCCGTTTCGTAACATACAGCGTGAATTTTGGAGCAGTGAGAGAGTGCATTCCTTTGGTAGCGGGCTACAGGGGAGGCGAGCAGTGAGAGCGTGCCAGGTGGCGGGTACAGGGGATGGGAGTAAAGTCGATTTCGAGCGTGCCCTTTTCCTCTTTTGTGTGGGCGGTACAGGGGATTTGAGAGCAGTGGAGAGCGTGTGCACTTTTTCGGACGGCGGGTATACAGGGGTTCACCTCTTCTCTTTTTCGCTGCCGCGCGGCTCCCCTGGTACAGGGAGGGAGCAGCCGAGAGCGCTTGAATACCTTTTTCGGTCTGGCGCGGTAAAGGGGAGCGGCCACCAGCATGTGCCGAGAGCGTGCAAGGTCTTCCGTGTCGGATCCAGCGCCGGTACAGGGGACTGAGGAGCAGTGATGAGAACAGGGACCCCAGGATAGCCGGCGTAAAAAGGGATGCGGCTTGCAGGAGCCCTGGAGGAGCTGTGCACGGTAGCGGGATACAGGGCGACCCCCTTCACCGGGCAGCAAGCTTGAGAGCGTGCACCCCTGTTGGTAGCGGGCAGCCAGGGGCACCGGGAGCAGGGGAGCGTGCAGGTTCCCCCCCCCCTTTCGGGCTAGCGGGTACAGGGGAGCCGCGGAGAAGGGAGGGATGCACTTCTTTTTCCTTGGATAGCGGTTGATACAGGGCGAGAGGAGCAGGAGAGCGTTGATCCTTCGGATATTGCCGCCGCGCGGGCTACCAGGAGAGGGAGTCAGCCCCGGACCGGACGTGCGGTATAGGAGGAACGGAGAGCGCGCCGAGTCAGCGAGAGCTCGAGCAGGGTAGCGGTCTACAGGAGGAGCAGCAGATCGCGCGCGGCTAGCGGGTTAAAGGGGATTGGGAGCAGTGACCCCCGCTTATGCGCTGTGCATTGTTAGCTGGTTGTTTTGACAGGGGACTGGGCTTCAGGCCCCAGGAGAGCGTGCAGTTATAGCGGGGATAAGGTGACTCCAAGGGAGAGAGACGCAGCCGAGAGCGCTTTGCATGGTAGCGGGTAACAGGGGAGGATGCGGGAGCAGGAGAGACGTGCCACGCTTTAGAGAGGTACAGGAGATGGAGCCAGGAGAGCGTGCATGGTTATGTGGGATACAGCGAGAGGGCGCAGACGAGAGCGTGCAGGTAGTGGATACAGGGGGCTGGAGAGTGAGAGCGTGAACGGTAGGGAGGGATACAGAGAGGGAGCAGGAGAGACCGTGCACCGGTAGTGGGAGCAGGCGGAGGCGAGCAGGAGAGCGTGCCCCACCGCCTCGGTTTAGCGCCGGTAGCAGCGGACCGGAGACAGCCGGGAGAGCGTCTGCAGGTAGCGCGGATACAGGGGATTGGGACAGCAGCCGAGAGCGTGCAGGTTAGGCGATACAGGTGGAGGGAGAACCGGAGAGCGCTGCACCCCCCCCCCGCCCCGGGTAGGGGTACAGGCAGAGGAGCAGGGGAGAGCGTGCAGGTTGTTCTAGTGGGATACAGTGGGGGTAGGGAGCAGGAGAGCGTTGGCCACTCGCCGTAGGGGGTACAGGGGGCCGAGGAGGCTTGGATTGAGAGCGCTGGCAGGTAGCGGGTACAGGGAGGGGACAGGAGAGCGTGCAGGTAGTGGGATACAGGGGAGGGAGCAGGAGAGCGTGCAGGTAGCGGGATACAGGGGAGGGCAGTAGTTGACGAGAGCGTGCATGTAGTGGGCACTACGGAGTCCCCCCCTGATTTTGAGGGAGCAGGGAGAGGGAGCGTGCACGCCGGGTAGGGGTACAGGGGACGGGAGCAGCGACGGCTGAGAGGCGTGCAGGTAGCGGGATACAGGGGAGGGAGAAGGAGAGCGTGCAGGCATGTTAGCGGGTACAGGGAGGGAGCAGGAGAGCCGTGCCCACGTTTTTCCTTCCCCCCCTGGGGTAGCGGTGTACCGGAGAGGGAGCAGGTGAGGAGAGCGTGAGGGGTAGCGGGACAGGGGAAGGAGCCAGGAGAGCGGCACTGGCCTCCCCGGCCAGAGGGTTACAGGAGAGGGAGCAGCGTTCGAGACGCGTGAAGCGCAGGTCCAGTGGACCGGTAGTGGGACTACAGGAGAGGGAATAGATACCGACGAGCGTGCAGGGTAGCGGGTACAGGGCGGGTGAGAAGGAGAGGTGCAGGTAGCGTGGTCCACTGGGAGGTAATCCCAGTCACCTCGTTATCACAGGGAGGGCAGCGCACGTGCAGCAGACACCTGTGGATATGAGGTCCTAAGCAGGCTACCCAGGCACGGTGTCCACCACATCCACCCACTCGCATAGGCTGCCCCCTGACCATACATCGGACTGCCCATGTTATCTACTTTTCTACACAGCGTGCTATATCCCACTTCCAACATCCACATGATGCTTTGGTGTCGCGTGAGGGCTTGACCCGCCCCCCCCCGTGCCATACTAATGCACATGGGCAGACCGGTGTGCAGAGGTGAGGGGTGACCACCCGGGCGAGGACCAGTGGCATCGCCCGGGCCCGGCGTTTGCTAGAGGCCTAATTGGTGTTAAGCAAAGCATTGGGCATCACTCGTGGACAGAGCACTTTTCGTCTCATCTCCCCAGGAGAGCGGGGAGTCCTGCACGAGCCCCCCCCCGTACCGCTGAGGATAGATACTATAAGCAGACTGGGCCATAGGATAGGATTAGATACTACAGCTCAGCAGGACAGTATAACAAACGGATAGGATTAGATACAGAGCTCGCAGTCAGTATCACACAGGATTATGGATTAGTACAACCAGCTCAAGTCCCAGTCACGTATCCCACCACAGCGATAGGATTAAGATATTTTCAAGCTTAACCGCAGTTTCAGTATCACCACCCCCCCAGCGCTAGGATAGATGTAATCACAGCTCAGCAGCCCACAGTTCTATCACACAGGATAGGACTTAGTACCACGTTGCTCAGCAGAACAGTATCACACAGTGATAGGATAGTAGAACACAAAGACCCCCTCAGCACCGAATCAGTATCACGCCCCCATGATAGGATTAGCATACATAGCTCAGTACGACCTGTATAACACAGGATATGATTTATGTGCATCTACTAGCCCCTCTGCAGACTGTATCCAACAATGATTAAGATCCTATGATACATAGTCAGGAAGACTGGTACAAACGGCGACCGATAGGACTTAGATACACAGCTCAGCAGACTTTTTAGTATCAATACAGGAGAGGCATAGATACACAGCTCCCAACAGACAGTTATCACACAGGATAGGATTAGGACTACAACAGATCAGCAGATCATATCGGATAGATAGATACACGGCATCGCAGACTAGTATCTATCCACACAGGAGAGGATCAGCCTTACACAGATCAGTTACCGCTCCCCCCATGTATCACAACGGAAGATTAGATTTTTTTTTTCCTACACAGCCTCAGCCAGGTCCCCCCCCGCCCCCCATCACCTCACACAGGAAGGATTAGATTACACTATTGCCTCCAGCAGACTGTATGTCACAAGCCCCGGCGAGGGTAGATACACAGCTCAGCAGGCAAGTATCACCACAGGATCCTAGGATTAGCTACAAAAGCTCAGCCAGGGACAGTCATCACAACAGGACTAGGCATGTAGATAAACAGCTCCAGAAGCAAAAAAAAAACCCCCCAGTACTCACACATGATGGATGGATCTACACCAGCCAGAAGCCAGACAGTATCACACAGGCGAGGATTAGTACACAGCTCAGAAGACTGTATCACCCAAAAGGATAGGATTAGATACACGGCCTCAGACAGACTGTATCAACACAGGAGAGGATTAGATACACAAGCCTTAGCAGTCAGATCACACAGGGTGAAGTTTACGGGAATTTAGATACACACGCCTCAGAATTACACGATCACCACCAGGATAGGATTAGACCTACCCAACGCTCATTGCCAGTCAGTATCTTACCCACAGGATAGGGATAGATACAACAGCCTCAGCAGACAGTTTTTATCATTAAACCCAGGATAGGCATTAGATAACAACGATCAGCAGTCAGTATGCTCTAACGGATAGGAGTACGATACAACAGCATCAGCAGACAAGTATCACACAGCGATATGATTAGATACACAGCTAAGCTATTTTTGACTAGTATCACACAGGAAAGGATTAGATACACAGTCAGCAGACAGATCACACAGTCAGGATTAGATACACAGACAGGTGAGTATCCACATCTCGCGAGAGGATTAGATACATCAGCTCAGCAGTGAAGATCACACAGGATAGGATAGCCATACAAGCTCCAGCAGGCCTCCCCAGTTTACCTTTAAATAAGCGATGGATAGACTACAAGAGCCAGCAGATTAAGTATCTACCATTGATGGGATTAGCAGAACAGCCTAGCAGGCACGTCATCACAATGGGTGAGGGATTATGATTTACAAGCTCAGCAGACTGTATACACAGGATAGGTTAGATTACACGGCCAGCAGACTGTATCACCACAGGATAGGATAGATACACAGCTCAGCAGACTGTATCCAACACAGGAGAGGATTAGTACACAGCTTAGCAGTCAGTATCACACATGATCTTCTTCGGATACGACCCTAGACTACACAGTTTGGCAGACCATGGTATCAACACAGGACCGGGATTTAGGATATTACACAGTCTTGTTGTAGCACAGGACCAGATACACAGCGTAGGATTAGATAAACGCCTCATTGCAGCCTTTTCAGTATACACATGACCTGGGAGTAGTACCACCAGCCCCTCAGCAGTGCACTCGTATCACAACAGTTTTTGATATGCGATTAGACTACAATAGCTCAGCCCCCACGACCAGTATCACACAGGATAAGGTGATCTAGATTTACACAGCTCCAGAATATCAGTATCCCCACATCACCAGGTTATTAGGATTCGCACCCTACAACAGCTCAGCAGTCCCCGTATCAACAAAGGATGCAGGTTGATGACCCGATACCACAGCTCAGCCAGACTAGTATCACACAGGATAGATTAGATAACACAGTCACAGCCGACAGTATAAACCCAGCGACTAGGATGATGCCTCTTTACTACTTTACATGCCTCACCAGCCCCCCCGACCCAGTATCACACAGTGAGCGGGATTAGATACACAGCTCAGCAGACAGTATCACACAGGATAGGATGAGATATTTTTCTTACAGATATATGAGACCAGCTACCTCAACACCGTATAAGATCTAGTGATACACAGTCTCTCCCAGCATATGTACACCACACAGGTTTAGGGTATTAGTTACCACTAACACGGCTCGCGACAGTATACACAGCGATAGGATTGATACACAGCTCAGCAGACAGTATCATATCTTAGGATCCAGGATTAGCTATCACAGTTCCACCTCAGCGACTTAGTATTGACACACCAGGATAGTGACTGCCCAGATACACAGCTCAGCCAGCTTCCTATCAACCCAGGATAGGCATGACTTTTGATCAATACAGCTCAGCAGTTTCACAGATCACAAAGGATAGGATGATCCTTTACGATAAACAGTCTCAGCAGGACAGTATCACAATGATGAGGTCCATTGATAACAAAGCTTCTCAAGCCCAGGTTAAGTATAAATTACACCCGCGAGGATTTTTTTAGATACACACGCTCAAGCAGACAGATTCAAAACAGATAGGATTAGATACAAGCTCAGCACTCAGTTCACAACAGGATAGGATTAGATACACGCCTCAGCAGTGCCCCCTTTCACGTATCATCACACTGCATGGGATTAGATAACGGCCCCTTTATTTACCCCTCAGCAGACTGTCATCAAAACCAGGAGAGGTATCGAGATACACAGCTCAGCATTTGGCAGTATCACTACTATTGATAGGAATTAGATGTTACAAGTCTTGTCCCCCCCCCTTGGCGTATTTCCCGGGATATTTTTCGGGGTTGATCTTTGCGTGATAATATCGTCTATGCACAGTCACCCCGGGCGAATTATGAGATATCATTGGACTTTTCCCCAGAATTGGCGCCCTTTTCCCTTTTTTGAGTAATGTTGGGCTCCCTCACGGTTTTTCTTGTTGCGAACGGGGGAGACATGACAGGCTTTCCCCCCTCCTTCCCTCCTCATCCCCTTTTTTTTCTCCTCCCTTCTTCTCCCCCCCCCCCTCTTTCCCCCCTTTCCCCCCTCCCCCCCCCCCCCTCCTTGGTCTCAATTCCCCCACTCACCTCGCCGGTGTTTTGTAGCGCACTGTCAACCTCCACTTGCGTCTCTTTCTGTCCACCGTATATCCCGGATTCCTCTAACTCCTCCCTACCAATGTTTTATCAGTAATGAGCCAGCAATGACGAGGACCCCTGACCCCACCAGAAAGATATGCCCTCCTTCCACAGCGATCCCCTTTTCCCCGCCCCCGATTTTTTCTGTCAAGCACCGCCCGCTCTTTAGCTATAGCGAATAGAAAAAATACAGCAACTTTCGTAATGGTGACAATCTCTGAAAACAACCCCGGGGCCAACCACCGATAGACGACTCCATTGGTCACCAACCCACCTTCCCCTAACAGACCCTACGCTGTTGTCGGACCCCTCTCCCCGCTCTTCCTTCTCATTTTTCGTTGGCCACCTCCCCCCTCTTTCCCCCCCCTTCCCTTTTCCCCCCCCCTTCCCCCCCTCCTTCCTTTCCCCCTCCCCCCCCCCTCCGGTCCCCCCCTCCGTTTCCGATGCACACCACTACATTCTCAGGAGGACAACTTATTTAGTATTGTATTCACTAAAACTATAGTGGCCACTTACCAATATGCGGGAATCCTGACCGCCGTGAATTCCCCCTTCCAAATATTTCTTGACCCCCCCTCTCTCAAAATCGTCACACTACAAGCATGGCACAGAGGCTGCACCAAGTCCCCCTTATTCTGGTGGTGTCTCAGGAAGTCCAAGTTCTAGAGGTTGGTTTTCAGGTTTTAAGAGCAACCCAACCGTGGTCCAAGATCTGACTGCGTCTCTTATGGGGAATTGGCCAGAACTTCGATAGGAGAACTTTGTGGAACCTTATGTGATCTCCAAGGTCTCGCACTATAACTCGTAGTAGTTGAGGGTTTTTTCTGTTTTTGGTCCTCTCTCATGACACACAAGTGTTTTTCATCTTTGAGGACATTGGATTGGACCATTCCTCTAATCTTAAAGGGGTTCCTAACAAACCAATGTATATGACCCTTCCCCAAGGTCTGGTGGTGGACTTGTACTAGTTTGACCTCAGTATCTACGATAAAATAAGACTCAGAGAGAAGAAAGTCTAACCCCGTGATAGCAAGACGCGAAGCTACGAGGGTACACTACTAATGACATGAAACTCAGGTGGAGTCGTAATACTAAAAGGAGCTTATATAACTGTCGACTCCTATAACCTTCATCCACGAGCTTTAGAAGACCAGCTTGGTGGCCACCACTCAGTCCAACCCCTGGTATTTTATGAATTGCCACCCTCTAATATGGCGGTTGTCATGGGTAAAGGTATGTTTTGGAGACAACCACAAACCTAGTTGTTGTCACCAATCCTGGAAGCCGTTACTGGTTATCACTAAGTCTGGTCATGTTTGAATGACCTTGTAGGTTCTCTAGATGTTCTCAATGAGTCTGATGGTCATGTTTGGATGACACCACTGATCCTTGTTGTTGCCACCAAGTCTGGAGGTCACATTGGCTGATATCTTTAATCATGGTTGATGTCACCAAGCTGTTGTCATGTCTGGAAGACATCATAGAACCTGGATGTTACCAATCTTGGCTGTTTCCACCCCAATCTGGTGGTCATGGATCCTGGGTTATCACACTTAGTCTAGTTATGCTGAATGACACCACCGATCCTGGTTGATGTTGATGTTGCTGATGCTGGTGCTCATCCTGGGTGACATCTCTAATGCTGGATATCACTGATGCTGGTGGTCATGTTTGGATGACATCACTGATTTCGATGATTGTTACTGAGTCTGGTCACGTTTGGATGATATTGTAGGTTCTCCAGTTGTTCTCACTGAGTCTGGTGGCCGTGTTGGGTGACATCACAGATCTTGGTTGATGTTGCTGATGCTGGTGGTCATATTAGGTGAGATCACTGATTTTGGTCATTTTTGGAGGACATTGCAGGTTCGGGAGAGCTCGAGTGGCGTGGACACTGATTGATGGGTCCAGGTGGTGGTCATGTTGTGAGGTAAGGTTGGGTCAGGGATCACGATGCTGGAGAGGGGTCGAGTTGTGTTGGGACATCACTAGCTGATGGTCCAGTGTGGTGGACATGTGTGCTCAGTGAGGCTGGATGAGCACGAGTGTGGTGGTCATGTTGGAGACATACACTGAGCTGGATGGGGTCACAGATGTGGGTATGTTGGGACATCACTGTACGTGGATGAGGTCACAGTGCTGGGCATGTGAGTCACAATCAGTGGTCATTGACATCATGATGATTGATGAGGGTCACAGATGTGGTGGTCATTTTGGATGACATCATGATGCTGGATGAGGTCAGATCAGTGGATGATAATGACTGGAGGTACAAAATCTGGGGTCATGTTGGCTGACATCAACTGATACTGGATGAGGTTCACAGATGCTGGTGGTCATGTTTGGACACTTGTGAGTCAGGGTGTCACAGATGTGGTGTCATGTTGGTATGACATTCATGATGCGTGGATGAGGTCACAGAGTGTGGTGGTCATGTTTGGATGACATCATTATTGCTGGATGAGGTACAGAGATGCTGAGTTGTCGTTTTGGATGACATGCACTGATTGCTGGATGAGGTCACAGATGCTGTGTCATTGTTTGGATGACATCACTGATGTGGCATGAGGTCACAGAGCTGGGTGGTCAGTTTGGATGACATCATCTGCTGCTGGATGAGCGTAAAGATGTTGGTGGTCTTTGGGATGAATCATGGGTATGGATGAGTCACCCAGGTGTTGGTGTTATGTTTGGGGAGACATCACTGATGCTGGATGAGGTCACAGATGCTGGTGGATCTGATGTTTGGATGACATCACTGATGCTGGATGAGGTCACAGATGTTGGTGGTCATGTTTGGATGACATCACTGATGCTGGATGAGGTCACAGATGCTGGTGGTCATGTTTGGATGACATCACTGATGCTGGATGAGGTCACAGATGCTGGTGGTCATGTTTGGATTACATCACTGATGCTGGATGAGGTCACAGATGTTGGTGGTCATGTTTGGATGACATCAC
Source organism: Engystomops pustulosus (assembly GCA_019512145.1). Lineage (NCBI taxonomy): Eukaryota > Metazoa > Chordata > Amphibia > Anura > Leptodactylidae > Engystomops > Engystomops pustulosus. Next base: position 6,423,595 of record CM033647.1, read on the forward strand.
TGCTACTGATTGTTTTCAGTATAATAACCCTGTCTAATCTTCCGGGGATTTGGTACAGGTAGCCCAGATCCTCAGGACACGGTGGTCTTCCATCCTCCTCTCACAGATTAACCATTTAAGTGCCAGTGCCCGTCACACACAATGCAGGACTGTTCCTGAGCTGACAAGTGTGGAGGCAGCTGACGTCTGTCACCAGCAGCTGTCCACCAATCTGCTCCTGATGGAGACTGTCTCTTAGACTGTCCTGGTCTTCATCTGCCCGCTGCTTGTTCTTGCCCCAGGACCCTCTGAGATGTGTTGCAGTATCCCCCCAGGTACATCCCCCTAAACAGCTGCAATCAGGGGATAACCCAGCTTTCCCAGACACTTGAGAAGAGAGCTCTGCAATATGACCAGACCAACATCTTGTAAAGGGAAAATCTGATGGATATATAGTGATTGCTGAGCTGTGTATCTAATCCTATCCTGTGTGATACTGACTCCTGAGCTGTGTATCTAATCCTATCCTGCGTGATACTGTCTGCTGAGCTGTGTATCTAATCCTCTCCTGTGTGATACTGTCTGCTGAGCTGTGTATCTAATCCTATCCTGTGTGATACTGTCTGCTGAGCTGTGTATCTAATCCTATCCTGTGTGATACTGATTGGCGCGGGTATCTAATCCTCTTCCTTGTGATACTGCCTGCTGAGAGTGTGTATCTACATCCTATCCTGCCGTGATACTGTCTGCTGACTGTGTATCTAATCCTATCCTGGTTGATACTGATTGCTGAGCTGTGTATCTATCCTCTCTCCTGTGTGTGATGCCTGCTGAGCGTGTATCTAAATCACTATCCTGTGTGATACTGTCTGCTGAGCTTGGTATCTAATCTATCCTGTGTGATCTGCTGCTGAGCTGTGTTGTATCCAATCCTCTCCTGGTGTGGATACTGTCGCGGCTGGTGTATCTAACCTCTCCTGTGTGATACTGTGGCTGGCTGTGTATCTAATCACTATCCTGTGTGGATACCTGTCTGCTGACGTGTATCTAATCCTATCCTGTGGTGATCCCCAACCAGGGGGTCCTGCTGAGCTGTGTATCTAATCCTATCACTGTGTGTGATACTGCGCCTGCTGAGCTGTGTATCTACTCTCCGGGGGTCTCTGCTAGTGTGATCGGAAGTCTCCTGTAGATGCGTGATCTAGTACAATCTTCCGGTGAATGTGCTGAGCTTATATTTCCGTGCTACTGTCTCTGAGCTGTGTATCTAATCCTATCCTGTGTGATACTGTCTGCCTGGCGTGTATCTAATCCTCTCCTGTGTGATACGTCCTGTGAGCTTTGTATATAATCCGATCCTGACTGTGTAGCTTGTCAGATTCCTGTGTAGCCGTGAGCTTATCTAATCCTATCCTGAGTGATACGTCCTGCTGAGCTGTGTATCTAATCCTATCCTGTGCGATACTGATGCTGATGTGTATCTAATCCTCTCCTTGTGATACTGCCTGCTGAGCTGTGTCTCTAATCCTACTCCTGTGATCTGTCTGCTGAGCTGTGTGTATCTAATCCTATCCTGTTGGTAGTATGCTCTAGTTCGTGTGTACTCTAATTCTCTCCTGTGTGATAACTGTCTGTCTGAGTGTGTATCTATCCTTCCTTGTGTGTCTACTGCCTGCTTGAGCTGGTATCTAAATTCCTTATCCTGTGTGATACTGCCTGGCTCTGTGTATCTAATCCTATTGCTGTTTGATACTGTCTGCTGAGCTTGTATCTAATCCTCTCGTGTGTGATACTGTCTGTGAGCTAGTGTATAGAATCCATCCGGCTATCATGCCGAGTTGCTTAGATTCTCTCCGTTTGATCTTTGAGCTGTGCATCTATCCTGTCCTGTGTGATACTGTCTGCTGCTGTGTATCTAATCCTATCCTGTGTGATACGTCTTGCTGAGTGTTATCTAATCCTATCCTGGTGTGATACTGTCTGCTGAGCTGTGTATCTGATCTAATCCTGTGTGATGACTGTTGCTGAGCTGTGTGATCTATCTACTCCGTGTGATACTGTCTGCTGACTGTGTATATCTAATCTTCCTGTGTGAACTGTCTGACTGAAGTCTTGATCTACCTCTATCCTGTGTGAATCACTGTCTGCTGAGCTGTGTATCACATCCTATCGATGTGGATACTGCTGCTGAGTGGTGTATCTATCGCCTATCCGTGTGATACTAGTCTGCTGAGTAGTGTATCTCGACCTTCATGTTGATAACGACTGCTGCGAGCTGTGTATCTAAATCTCTATCCTGTGATAAGCTGCGCTGAGTGTATCGTAATCCGATCCTGTGTGATACTGTCCTGCAAGTGACTGTGTTCATCTGTGATTCTGCGTGAGCGGTATCTAATCCTATCCGGAATCCTATGCTTGTAACTCCGTGGATTACTGCCTGCTGAGCCGTGTAATCTAATCCTCTCCTGTGTGAGACTGTCTGCTGAGCTCTGTATCTAATTGCCTGTGTCCTGTGTGATACTGTCTGCCTGAGGCTGTGTATCTTCCTCTCCTGTGGTATACTGTCTGCTTACGTGTGATCAATCCTAACCTGTTGATACTGTCTGCTTAGCTGTGTATCTATCCTACCTGGTGATACTGTCTGCTGAGCTGTGTATAATCCTTCCTGTGTATCTGTCTGGCTGGCTGTTGTATCTAATCCTCTCCTAGTGTGATACTGTCCGCTGAGCGTGTAATCACGCCAGATAAGACCTCACGTTACAGTATCACATACAAACATACAGCATATATACACATACATACAGTATCACATACAAATGTACAGCATATATACACATACATACAGTGTCACATACAAACATACAGCATATATACACATACATACAGTGTCATATACAAACATACAGCATATTTACACACACAACAGTGTCATATACACATACGCATATAATCACCACACATACAGTGTCATATACAAACATACAGCATATATACACACATACAGTGTCATATACAAACATACAGCATATATACACACATACAGTGTCATATACAAACATACAGCATATATATACACACACATACAGTGTCATTTACAAATGTACAGTATATATACACACACACACAGTGTCATATACAATAATACAGCAGATATACACACATACAGTGTCATATACAAACATACAGCATATATACACACACATACAAATGTACAGCATATATACACACATACAGTGTCATATACAAATGTACAGCATATACACACACATACAGTGTCACATACAAATGTACAGCATATATACACACACATACAGTGTCATATACAAACGTACAGCATATATGCACACATACAGTGTCATATACAAACATACAGCATATTTACACACACATACAGTGTCATATACAAACATACAGTATATATACACATACATACAGTGTCATATACAAACGTACAGCATATATACACACACATACAGTGTCATATACAAACGTACAGCATATATGCACACATACAGTGTCATATACAAACATACAGCATATTTACACACACATACTTGTGACCAGCGCGAGCCTCTGCTGTCCCTGCTGTGACCCAGCGCCTGAGCTCTCTGCTGTCCCTGCTGTGACCAGCGACCTGAGCTCTCTGCTGTCCCTGCTGTGGACCAGCGCTGAGCCTCTGCTGTCCCTGCTGTGGACCAGCGCCTGAGCTCTCTGCTGTCCTGCTGTGACCAGCGCTGAGGGCTGGGTCTGCTGATCCCTGCGTGTGACCAGCGCCTGAGCTCTCTGCTGTCCCTGCTGTGAAGCCACGCGCCGCTGTGATGATCTCTCTGCTGTCCCACTGCTGTGACCAGCTGACGCGCCGAGCTCGGCTATTCCACAGATTGACAGTTCTCATAGTAAAAAAGCCCTGTTGCCTCTGGTGATTTAACCTTGTTTTTCTCCAGACGGAGACAGTGCCCTCTCGTTTTGATTTGATTTAATCTGAAACAACTTACCACCATATTTTTTTGTATGGACCATTCATATATTTATATAAATTAATCATGTCCCTCGTAGTCGTCTCTTTCCAATTTTCAATTGTTTTAAATTTCCTCATAACTAGACCCTCCATACCCCTTATCTTTTTGTGGCTCTTTGTTGTCCCCTCTTCCAGCTCCAGGGCATCCTTTTTATGGACCGGAGCCCAGAACTGGACAGAACATATTCCAGCTGAGGCAAACCAGTGCCTTGTATAGTGGTAATATTACATCCCTATCACCAGAGTCCTTATCGCTCATCTGCCCCTCCTCCAAAAAATGTGCAGATACATCCAGTCCCCCCACCGGGGTAAGCGACAGTTTGGTATAGGTTGAACTACATTTGCACCAATAATAGTTTTAAATAGGGAACATGATCATTTAAGGAAAAGAAAAAATCAAAAGTGTAAATAAAAACGCAAGATACATCTGCCCTGTCACGGATGCCCCTGCGTCCACATCTCGGATCACAGGTGAACCCATGCCCCTCTGTGTGGCGGCCCTCCCGACCTCACTTACCTCTCCATGTTTCTGCTTCCAGTCCCGGGTGCACAGCGCATACACCTCTCTCCCTAGGAGCCGCCGGCACTCGTAAATTCCATAAAGGCCGTCTTCTCCCAGCATCCCGGATCTTTGCACTACATGCCATCGAGAAATCTATACTCTGAGACATGTGTGCAGACCTGTTCCTGACTTTGCCCCTCATGCCAGCCCTGAGCTCCTGCCGTCCCTGACCTTGAACCACTGCCGCCTGCTTGACCACCTGCTGGCCCCCACTACGAGATTGCTTGTTGATTCTGTACTTTGACCTGGCTGCCACCGCCGACAATGCGCCTATGGAATGACCTGGTGCCGCCACGCCGCACCAAGACCAACCCGCTTTTCGGCAGGCTCTGGGGAAAACCAGTTGCCACATAGATTCCGGTCCCAGTGTTGGGTGTGTCATCGTCCACGGCGGTCAGGGGGTTACATACTCCAGAAACTGTCTCCACATACATGAATAGAAACTCTGCAGACCAGATTTCTGCAGCTCTATGTGCGCCAAAAAACTTTTCAGAAGCTTGAAGCGCAGGAAAAGTGTCAGATTTCCAAACTGTGCCCAAATTGTGTGCCCAAAAAAAAGAGCGATTGTCGAAAAAGCAGCGATATTGTGACACCGACACTTCATAAATGTGGCGCAGGAAGGGAAAAATACGCCAGTTTTCTGTCTGAACGCATTAATGAATGGGTGACAGAATCAATGTCACAGAACTCTACTCCATGTCCAGGGACGTAACTGGGAGAGGCGGGCCCCATAGCCGGCTTTTGAACGGGGCCCCCTTCTTGCTTAAAAAATATACATATTTGTACACAAACACAGGAGAGTTAATAATCATACATTCACACCTCTCATGCGCACACATGTAGAGCATATACACGCACATACAGTGTCATATACAAACATACAGCATATATACACACACATACAGTATCACATACAAACATACAGCATATATACACATACATACAGTGTCACATACAAACATACAGCATATATACACATACATACAGTGTCACATACAAACATACAGCATATATACACATACATACAGTGTCACATACAAATGTACAGCATATATACACACACATACAGTATCACATACAAACATACAGCATATATACACATACATACAGTATCACATACAAATGTACAGCATATATACACATACATACAGTGTCACATACAAACATACAGCATATATACACATACATACAGTGTCATATACAAACATACAGCATATTTACACACACATACAGTGTCATATACAAACATACAGCATATATACACACATACAGTGTCATATACAAACATACAGCATATATACACACATACAGTGTCATATACAAACATACAGCATATATACACACATACAGTGTCATATACAAACATACAGCATTATATACACAACATACAGTGTCATTACAAAATGACAGTATATATACACACACACACAGTGTCATATACAATAATAGCATATTACACACATACAGTGTCATATACAAACATACAGCATATTACACACACATACAATGTAACAGCATATATAACCACATACAGTGTCATACAAATGTACAGCATATACACACACATACAGGTCCATACAATACAGTATATTACACACATACAGTGTCATATAAAACGTACAGCATATATACACACACATACAGTGTCACATACAAACGTACAGCATATATACACGACATACAGTGTCATTACAAACGTACAGCATATATGCACACATACAGTGTCATATACAAACTACGCATATTTACACACACATACAGTGTCATATACAAACATACAGTATATATACACATACATACAGTGTCATATACAAACGTAAGACATATATCCACACATACAGTGTCATATACAAACGTACAGCATATAGCAACATACAGTGTCATATACAAACATACACATATTTACACACACACATACAGTGTCATATACAAACATACAGCATATATACACGCACATACAGTGTCATATACAAACGGACAGCATATATATACACACACATACAGTGTCACATACAAACAACAGCATATATACACGCACATACAGTGTCATATACAAACGTACAGCATATATGCACAATACAGTGGCCATATACCAAACATAACAGCATATTTACACACACATACAGGTCATTACAAACCATACAGAATTATACACACACATACAGTGTCATATACAAACATACAGCATATATACACGCACATACAGTGTCATATACAAACGTACAGCATATATACACACACATACAGTGTCACATACAAACATACAGCATATATACACGCACATACAGTGTCATATACAACCCGAAATACTCCAGAAGAAAAACATCAGCAAATTCCAACAACTCTTATCATGTCAAAGCTAATTTGGGTCAGGAGGACCATGCATGTCCATTGGGTCAGAGATGGGCACATACTATTTAGATGGTTCCCCAGCTCTAGGGAATCAGAAGAGTAGCTCGTAACCATTTCCATTTTTTTGACCTCTGCGACATGTCAGATGGTTGAAGGCCCATTGATGTAGGACCGTTGGTCTCATGTCTAGCAACTTCTCTTCACACTGAATTCTGAAGGATCACCCAACAATGTTTAATGTCAACCATATCATAGGAAGCTTCTGCCTTTTTGAAGGACAAATAAATTTCAAAAGAAAAGTCATGGAAGGCTATGACCTTTTGGTCCATGTCCAGCATCTCTAGTGTCCAGCTATGGGAGAGAAACCAGCAAATGCAATATAACTCGTTACAATAACCCAAAGTTTCTGAAGGAACCTGAACAATGGGGGTCATTGTTCTAAGGGCCCGATTCTCGTTTTAACCGAAAAGTCGAGTATGTACAGCCGAAATCATTTCGGATTTGCGCATTTTCCCTGAATTGCCAATTTTTGGCCCCACGGTGATGTTGTAGATGGCGGCTCGAGGACGACGGACAAATCGCGGTCGTGTGCGCTCGGAACGCATTCAGAGACGACAAATCTGCTGAATAAAGATTTTCGGAAAAACACCGCATTAAAAAAAGTGTTGCGGAGTTGCACTTCTGCACTAGGAATAGGCGGGAAACTTGGGTGCATTCCGGGATACTTCAGGCACAGTCAGCGCCACCTGAGTGGACAGTAGGAGGAACGTGCCTAATGATCCCTGCCGACCCGAATCCACCGCAGAGAACCCGCCCGCTGGGATTGCCAAAGGGACGGTACGTTAAATCGCCCCATTACTGTACCATCTCCATGGGATCTTTGGAGGGAACCTACTATTTCCAAGTTGTTTAACCATAAGGCTAAGGGTTTATTGATGGAACTACATTATCAAGGAAAGTATGAAAGACCTGCTTCCTGTTCAGCACATACAATCCCTTCTAAACTCCTGAAGAGGACCAAATATATTTACGTTAGAAAAAAAAAAAAAACAAAACTTTGTTTTATGAAGCCTTAAAGCCCTTGTGCTTATAGTTTATGAAACACATGGGAGTAACGCAGTGGTTTGGGAGTAATGAGGAGTGCTTGGCTGAACCGGAAAGATTCTACCATACTTCCACTTATTTAGACTCCAGACACTCTTTTACCCTACGGAACACGTGACATTTTTAGCAGTGAATTGAAGGTCTATTGCCTGGAGGACTGGCTCGTGTCGATGTTCCCTTTCTTCAGCAGCAGAGGAACAACCCAACAACCAACCATAATGAATATGGAGGATTGCGAAGGACAAAAACATCTCAATACGAAATGGAAACATTGACCCTTTCTATTTCCAGTGCATCCTTCCATAGCTCCTGACTCTCGAAAAGGACCAAGTCACCCAGTGAACAATGGCAGAACAATTAATGACTGACGTATACCGTAAGCAGGTCAAGCAGGTGAGTGAGGACTAGATGCGAGGAGTTTTGTTAATCTAAAAATACGTATCCTACAGACAATGCGATTTATACAACTCCTCGAGCGCCTGTACAAGATCTGGGGTGACAACCTTATGGGCACTGTATGGTGCATTTACGTTCTCGCGCTGTGTCTCCCATGTGCCGGTTTATAATTTTTTTAGGAGGGGTTGACGATCGTTAAGTTTATGTAGCTCATGATGCTCGCTGCTGTGCCATGACAATTATTTAAAGCAGATAATCATGTTTTAATTGTTATCGTTGAAAATTATAAGCCTTATAACAGAACGGAGCTACGTAGCGCTCGCGATCCGAATCACAGCTCCTGACAGTTCCCTAGCAGCGGGGATAAAAAAAGACTTTGTCTGTAAATTCCTGGATCATTACTGATCATATCTTAAAGATAAAAGGAAAAATAAGATGGAGGTCCCAAGAACGGACCTATGTCTAGAACACACGTGTGGAAGATCCATCAGTCTCATCCTATATCGATATTGACACCATTTGGACTACATTTACTCCTCTTTTGCTATGTTGCCCTCTTTGTTTGGAGATTTTCCAAGTTCCTGGAAAGACTATAGAAATAGAGATTGGTACATCAGGACAGCTAAGATTACTCCACACTTGGACAACACTGTTTGCGTTAAGTTGCTTCTTCTGACATTCTCCAGTTACACACATGGTACACCTCATAACTATGTAACGCCCTTGGCCTACACATACTCCTATTTCTATGTTGCCCCTGGCTGGAAAAATCCAAGTCCGGAAGACCTACGAAGTGTGCCCGCTGGCTACGGAGAAATGCTAAACGGAGAAAGAAATCTTGCTAATGTGCTGTTCATGAAATAGTTATTTTGAGGGCCACACTTTGTTAAAATTCCTGATCGGACAACAACTTAAGTCTGCGATTGTCCCACTGGATCCGGGGACATTGGGACACGCAAAGAACTCTGACTGGTTAATTTTAGGTGCCATAGTTGTGACGACACACCCAAACCACGGCTAATCCAATGACATCCCGTTGAGCGGAACAGGTTAGTAGCGACACCATGGCGGGCACATTACTGTCCCCATGACCCCCGTCGGGCCAGGTTATCCAGAGTATGACCCCTGGGTATCTAGCAACACACAAGATCCGTGAATGCTCGATAGGCGATTGCACCCTGTGGAGGAGGCCCCGCTGGAAGCGGTGATGTGTCTCTTGCTTCTACATAGAGAATGACAGATGCACCTGTTTCCGGAGAAGACGTATGTCCTGCAAAAAAGGAGAGATGTTAGCGGGGGGACTCGGCCAATCTCAATGAGGAAGCCCTACCCTGAAGTGTAGAGGAGGATGGCTGGCACCGGGGGGCCCCGTCATTCTTGCACCACGCAACCACGGACAATATTCCGAATTTATCTCAAGAGGAAATGGGCTGCTCTAATATAATCTCATGAATGGATCCTATCCTTAACTACTCTGTGCTGCGAGAAAAACCCATTCCATATACCGTAGTTTATCATGTTCATATGGTCATTGCACCATATACACCCTCCACACTTTCACATTTGGACGAAGAAAATTAGGGGCCACTAGATACAGCATTCACTCACAGTAATGAGGTCGAGAGATTCCCAGTGCCTTATCTTAACCTCTGGCCTTGGACCCATCGGTGGACCCTCCCAACCGATAACGTCTCACCGTAACGATTTTTTTTTCCTCGCTCTGTGATTCCAATATCCCGGGTCTAATCTCAATCCGCTGAATGAGGAGACTCAAGGTGAGACGGGATTATCGATTTTCCAATGTATTGGACAAATGGCTACGGGTATCCGAGCAAATCGAGGATGTCTTTATCTGATCTGAGGCCCGATGCGCCCTAATAACTTGATTTGATTCATAAATCTCGGGCCCCCGTGGCTGTAAATTGGCGGATGCCGGGACTGATCCTGGGGAGTGTTCCTCATATCAATCAGGTCAGGAATAATCATTTTAATGCACCAATTTCAGCCAGTCCCTGGTGCGCCAAATCACAGACAATTTCACGCCGCCATGCTTGTACCAGTGAGGAATGTATAAGGGCGGGAGATCACAGCCGGAACCAGGCGACAAGTAGTGGGGGAAAAAATAAGAGGCTACTTCGAATGTTTCTGCCTGGAAAGTTAGAAGTTTACCGAGCTTTATACCGGACTGAGGCTGAAAATCCGGAATATTTATGACGCTTGATGAGAGTAGCATTAGATTGTAAAATGTCATCACTAGGTCATTGAGTCATAAAATAATATGACTAGGCATGACAATGGGGCAGATTTACTTACCCGTCCCGTCGCAATCTCAGCCGGGCGTTGTCGACGAGGGGATTCGGGTATGCTTGCGTTCACTAAGATAGTGCGTCCAATTTCCTGCATGTGTTGGCTTCCCCGCTCAGGTCCGCCGGAGGTCACCTATCTTCCCGGTGATGTAAGTGCTGAATCGTGCGTCACAATTTGCTTTTTCAGTCAGCGGTTTGTCCGAAATCGCCTCGGGCTCAAAACCGGGCCAAAAACGGAAAAAAATCGTTGAACCCGACGCACAATGTCTTCAGGATCTTTGGTAGGTCATGATGTCATACCTGGGGTCATGTGAAATTACCATAGTCCCATGATTGTTGGCCTTAGGTATGATGCACTAGACCATAGCAGGTCGTCCCTCGACCTCTGATTGGTCATGATGTCATCAAAGGTCATGATATGCCATCACTTGGTCTGGTTGATTGATGAAACCACACTCGTAGCCATGATGTCTGCCATCAGGTAATGCTGTCATAACCATAGGTCACATGATTATGATGTCACCAGACCTAACATGTCTTCCCTAACCTTTGGTCATGTGTATCACATAGTCATGATTCACTAGCCCATAACAATGTCTTTCCCTAGACCTTGATTGGTCATGATGTCATCACAAGGTCGTGGATAAGCCATCCACTAGGTCTGGATGAAAACAACCGTTAGACCATGATGTCTGCAATCAGGTAATGATGTCATCCGTAGTTGCCATTGATTATGTCATGACTTATAATAAGGGAGGATGCCATCATTTGATCTGATGAAGTCACCATTGGACCATGAGGATATTTACATTAGGTATGATGTCACACACTGGTCATGATTATATCATCACTTAATCATAACAATGTCATCACTTGTCATATGAAAAAGTTCATCATTTGGCAACGAGACGTATACAGTAGGTCATGTGTCAGCACTAGGTAATGTGATTGTCATCACTCAGTCTTGACAATGCATTTGAATCATGTCATCCGTAATGATGAACTCATTAGGACCACCAAATTGTATTCCCTCAGTCATGCGATGTCATGCTTGGTCGTGACTGAAAACACGTTAGACCACATTAGGCCTTAAAGTCATTTCGAGTTGTGATGTTATCGCCCATGGATCACGATGACATTACTTAGACATAAGGATGTAATCATTAGACGCCAAAAAGGGTATGATAGGATCGTGATGATGCCTCCACTCGGACATGGTGGACATTCATCGTCTAGATTGCGAGAGAGAAGGTCATCTATAGGTAGGGTTATGTTATCATAGAACATAGTGTTAGAACTTTCAGTTCCTCCTCGAACCTGGTGAAAGGTAGCGCGGGGATGCTACGAGGGACACACCCACAATACCTACCGTCTACAAGAGAGGGAGGAGAGTTTGTTCAGTTGGTCAGTCAGGTAACAAATTCCAATTCATACCAAAAAAGTTTACTCTACTGTATGGGAAATCCTTAAACCACAGTGAATGGAGTATTAGGGTGGCAGAGTAAACTTAGTCAGATCTGACCGCCACAAAAATACGTGCAGACCCCTAAAACCTCTGACAGAGACACCCAGAAGAAGAGAGGCATTACAGGGCAGGGCCAGAGACTACTACCTACAGACGTTACTACTACTACCAGCATCCTTCTCTGGTCTCACTCTCTTCCACACCCCGGCACGCCGCTTCTTCATTGGGTGATGATGACGCCATGAACTTGGTTATGATGAAGTCACCATTAGACCATAATGATGTTACGTTAGGACATGATGTCAATCACTTGGCCACGATGAAGTCTCAATTACAAGATTTCTTCAGCGAGTCATAAGGAGGCTCTACAATTGTAGTTGGAATCACTAGTGCATCACGTAAGCAGGTACGAAGTATGAGGTCATCTGGGTGACGATGTGTGACGCATGGTGTCATCAGTGGTCAATAATAATATGTTACAGATCGCAGTAGTTTTGGAAGTTTGGCCCACTGATAGAGGCTTCCCTAGAACGAATTTACAACATTACGGATGCTCACCCAGAAAACACTCCAGATGTTAGTAAGTCTTCTCTCCCACCATGGGGAACATAAATCAGGACCGTTCATCAGCCGATCCTTCACACTACACCCAAAATACTACTGCATTTTGGTGGAGTTCACACTTAATAGGAGCTGCTCTCGCTGCCGCTGCTGACATGTGGGAGAGTGAAGCCGTCATCACGCGTGTGAGTGAATACTCGTACGCCCGCTTGGTTTACAGAGGTTTCTGTAAAGATTGTCTGGAAGTGTCGCATTTTCATGTTTTAAACCAGCACAGGATAACACCAATCACTAAAGTCTGTGTCAGAAGAGTGCTCCCTATTATCACAAAACATTCATCATGTCACCAAATCATATCCACATGTCCATCAAGTTCACCAAGGAAGGACAAGGATTGTATGAGGAAGGGATTTATGGGAACATTCTATATAACATAACCATCAATGTAATTTAGTGTCAAAAGGCATTAGAACCTCTTGAAGCTCTATGCTGTCCCTGCTGTGACCAGCGCCCTGAGCTTTGGTGTCCATGCTGTGACCAGCGCATGAGCTCTCTGCTGTCCCTGCTGTGACAGGCCTGAGCTCTCTGCTGTCCCTGCTGTGACAGCGATGACGCTCTCGGATGTACCATGCAACTGTGACCAGAGCCTGAGCTCTCTGCTGCTGCTGGACCAGCCGCCTGAGCTCTCTGGCGTCCGGCTGTGGACCACGCCTGAAGCTCTCGCTGTCCCGCTGTGACCAGCAGCCTGAGCTCTCGGCTGTCCATGCGGTGACCAGCGCTGAGCTCTATGCGTCCCTGATGTGGACCGCGCCTGAGCTTTCTGCTGTCCTGCTGTGAACAGAGCCTGAGCTCTCTGGCGGTCCCTGCTGTGACCAGCGCATGAGCTCTCTGCTGTCCTGCTGTGACCAGCGCTGAGCTCTCTGCCTGTCCCTGCTGTGACCAGCGCCTGAGCTCGGCTATTCACCACAGATTGACAGGTCTCATAGTACACAAAAAGCCCTGTTTGCTCTGGTGATTAAAACTTGTTTGCTCCAGACGGAGACAGTCGACCTCGTCCTTTTGATTTTGACTGTAATATGTGAAACAACTCTTACCACCATATTTTTGTATGGACAATTCATATATTTATAAAATTAATCATGCCCCTCGTAGTAGTTCTATTTTCCATTTATAAGGTTTTAAACTTTTCCTCATAACTACCAGCCCTCCCATGACACCTTATCATTTTGTGGCTCTTTTGTGTCCCCTCTCCAGCTCCAGGGGCACCGTTTTATTGGACCGCGAGCCCAGCAACGGACCAGAACATATTACAGCTGAGGCCAAAACAGTGCCTTGTGATAGGGGAATATACTCCCTATACCAGAGTCCATTTATCGCTCATTGCCCCTCCTCCCAAAAAATGTGCCGATAACACTCCAGTCCCCACAGGGTTGGTGAGGACAGTTGTATAGGTTGTGAAACTACATTTGCACCCATAATAGTTTCAATGTGTAGCAGTATTATCACTCAGTGGCAGTATTATATGGGGACTGTGTAGCAGTATTATCACTCAGTGGCAGTATTATATAGGGACTGTGTAGCAGTATTATCACTCAGTGGCAGTATTATGCAGGAAATGTATAATTAGTGCCACATTGGACTAATGGATCCCTTAGGCTACTGTGGCCGAGAACCATCTAAAACCTTAGATGTGATAATACCGCCCTGTAGTGCACACTGTGTGCCGCCATCTTCAGCCAGGCACATAAATGTCATAGTTCACACCATTTGCAGTGTCAGGAGCATCACATCTGTCACACCGCACATCACCGCCGTTGTTTAGAGCGTCAGCTCTTGGCGTCACTGTGGGAGGTCATGCACCAGGCCAGGAGGGGGCAGCGCGCACACCTGCTGACTGGTCGCTATACGGCAGATGTAGCGGTGTTTACGCTGCTCTGGAGCTGACTCTAGATGTCCGCGCTCCAGGCCCCGAATCCTGGGATGACAATAACAGGAAGCAGATGTAGGCCCGGATTGTCTGTTATTATTCCAGGACAGGAAGCGGCAAATATTAAAAAAAAAACATGGCTGCCAGGCATCACATCTGAGGATCATGTCCCATGAAGCCGCGTTAGTGTTATAGACGGGGCGTGTGCCCATTAATCATCCTGACAACCCTTGAGAACCTCTGAAGAAGTCTTAAAGGGGTCCTACAGTATTATGATACGTTGGACTTTCCCTTTAATCAGGTGTCACTCTACATAAAACATATCTCCAAATTAAAGGGTAATTCTATCTCATGAGGCATCAATGTGGAGAACTGTGTAGACCTTTCCTCATGCACGCCATCCAGACGTGGACCTTGGGGTCCCCTATACTCATGACAGACCCTCAGTAATCAGACACTTGTTCCCTATCCAGAGACAGGATGAGACCAAGTGATGCCAGGAACACCATCTAGGTGGGCTCCAGATTCAGACTAGAAACTGGAGAAGAACTAGGAACTAAGAGATAGCAGGAACAGCATCCATCGACAGGATGAGATTGCAATGTACCAGACAAGGGCTCAGCAATGTAGACCAGGAGCATGGTCTCAGTACAAATCACTACAAAGTATCATGGTTGGAATAGGAACATGGACAATAAGACCAAATCAGGAACTGGAACTTGAGGATACCAAGACCATAATCCAGAAAAAAGGTCTCTGTGTGAGACCAGGAGCAAAACGGTGGAAAGAGGTAGAATCAGGACTGAAGCATGGAAAAATCCAGAAGTGGTGGTCAGAAAAGATGCCACATGTTATAACAAAAAGAACAACTGGGATGGTAGTGGATCCTCTAGCCCACCACGGACGATGAAGCCAACACCTGGGACCGGAGTCTAGGTGGTACCCGTTTTTCACTAGAGCCCGCCTTGCTGTGGCGTGGTACCACCAGGTAGTTCCATAGGTGCACAGAATCGTGAGGCAGAAGTGTGGTCAGGGACTGGCAGGAGGTCAGAGTCGGGAATGTAGTGTAAGGTCAGTACGGGCAGCACTGGAGCAAGGTCAGGAACGGAACCAAGGTCACAACGGGAAATCAGGATAATCGCACAGGGTGTCATTGTGGGACGTGGGGACTTGTCATGAAAGTGTCATAAAATTATCATATAAAATTACATAAATACATAAAAATAATAAATATTATACAGAGATGTCTTTAATATCAACTTAAATAGGAACAAATAAATAAGAAAAGAAGAAAGAATGAAAATATAAATTATACAACTTAAAATTCAAATAAAAAAGACAGATCTAAGCTACGCAATAAAACCAAAATGGAATAAAATGACATAAAAGCCATAAAATGTTCCTGTGATCCGGGTCAGTGTCCGTGTAATGTGCAGGGCACAGTGTCCGGCTTGTGCCTGCAGCCCGGAGCGTGACGCGCTCGGATCCGCTTTATTGGCATACTTTATGGGCTAACCTTTACAGTGCTGCTCTTCGGTGCACTCACACCGGTGGGTCCCTATAGATCTGACTTTTCAAGTGTTCCTACAATGCCCTTTTACATCTCCGGATATTCTATTTCAGAGCAACATAAAATGTTGAGAAAATGTTGTGTTCGTTGTAGTGGGCTCTGAGGAAATCTTACAGGCCGTCTTAAAGGGGGCAGGGCCCGCTACATGCCAGTCTAATTAGGACAGGCCCTTTAAGGTGTCTTCAGAAAGTGGCGTCTTGGGAGGTTTGAATGGATCTGCTGCCCTACCAAAATTCATTACAAATTTTCCCCAAATTTTGGACTTCTGCAGACTCCAAGATTTTTCCAGACTTTCAGGTCATTGAGGAGTTCTAGGACCTCTAGGCCCTAGAGGAGTTGAGTACCACCAGCCAATACGGCTCATCCTGTTGGATCTATCACATGAAAAAGTGGGACCGCCAGGATAGGGTAGAGAGGGAGGACTCCAGACTCAACTTTGGGGAACTTTCTATTTGGACCAAATTCAATGTAATGCGTTATTCTTTAGAATAAATCCAGAAGAAACATCAGCAAATTCACTAATCTCTTATCATGTCCAAAGCTAATTTGGGCTCAGGAGGACCATGCATGTCCATTGGGTCTAAGATGGGCACATAATATTTAGATGGTTCCCGCTCTAGGGAATCAGAAGAGTACTCTACCATTCTTCCATTTTTTGACCTCTAGCATTTTCAGATGGATTGAAGGCCCATTGCATGTAGGACGTTGGCTCATGTCTAGCAACTTCATCTTCAGCAGCTAATTCTGAAGGATCACCCAACAATTTTAATGTCAACCATATCATAGGAAGCTGTGCGCTTTTGAAGGACAAATAAAATTTCAAGAAAGTATGGAAGTCTATGACCTTTGTCCATGTCCAGAGCATCTCTAGTGTCCAGCTCTGGGAGAGAAACCAGCAAATGCAATATAAACTCTGTTACATGAACCCGAAAGTTCTGAAGGACCATGAACAATGGGGGTCATTTACTAAGGGCCCGATTCTCGTTTTACCGGCGTGTTACCCGAATATTTCCGATTTGCGACGATTTTCCCTGAATTGCCCCAGGATTTTGGCGCACGCGATCGGATTGTGGCGCATCGGCGCTGGCATGCACGCGACGGAAATCGGGGGGCGTGGTAGAACGAAAACCTGACTGATTCGGAAAAACACGCCGCATTTAAAAAAAAAAGTGTTGCGGAGCTTGCACTTACCTTCACTAGGAATAGGCCGGTGAACTTGGGTGCATTCCGGGGAACTTCAGCACAGCAGCGCCACCTGGTGGACATAGGAGGAACTGCCTTAATGAATCCCTGCCGGACCCGAATCCACCGCAGAGAACGCGCCGCTGGATTGCAAATGGACCGGTAAGTAAATCTGCCCCATTATGTCCATCTCCAGGCGGATCTTTGGAGGAGAACCTTACTATTTCAATGTTAATCCATAAGGCTAAGGGTTTTGATGGAACTAACATCTCAAGAAGGTATGAAAGACCATGCTCCATGTTCAGCACATACATCCCTTGCTAAACTCTGGAAGAGGAACAAATATATTTACTGTAGAACCTGTTTTATGAAGCTGAAGCCCTGTGCTTCATAGTTTATGAACACAATGGGAGAACAGCAGTGGTTGGAGTAGGAGATGGGTGCTTGCTGAACCAGAAAAGTATTCTACCATACTTCCATTATTTAGACTCAGACCTTCTTTTAACCCTTACGGAACACTGACATTTTTAGGTGAATTGAAGGTCTATTGCCTGGAGGACTTGGGCTCGTGTCGATGTCCACTTCATCTTCAGCAGCAGAGGAACACCCAACAACCAAACCATATGAAACTGAGGGATTTCGAAGGACAAATAACATCTCAAGACGAAATGGAAACCATGACCCTTTTCTATGTCCAGTGCATCTTCCATGCTCTGATCTCGAAAAAAGGAACCAGTCAACCAGGAACAATGGCAGAACAATAGTAATGACTGACGTATACAGGTAGAGCAGGGTACAAGCAGGTGAGGAGGACTAGATGCGAGGAGTTTTGTAATTCTAGAATACCGTATCACTACATAACAATGCTGATTTATACACCCTTCAAGCGCTGTAAAGATCTGGGTGACAACCCTTATGGGCACTGTAATGGCTGCCATTACCGATTCTCTCGCTGTGTCTCCATTGCCGGTATATTTGTTTTTAGGAGGGGTTGCTCTTTAAGTTTTATGTAGCTCTGTGCTCGCTGCTGATGCAATGACATCTATTACAGCAGATAATCATGTTTTTAATTGTTATCGTGAAAATATCATTACGCCTTATAAAGAACGGCGCTCGTAGCGCTCGGCTCCGCATCCACACGCTCCTGACAGTTCCCATAGCAGCGGGATTAAAAAAAGACTTTGTCTGTAAATCTCCTGGATCATACTGATCATATCTTAAAGATAAAAGGAACAAATTAAGATGGAGGTCCCAAGAACGCGACCCTCTGTCTAGACCACACTTGTGGAAGATCCATCAAGTCTCATCTCATATCGATTGACACCATTGGCCTACATCTTACTCCTTTTGCTATGTTGCCCTCGTTTGGAAGATTTCCAAGTCCTGGAAGACCTATAGAACTAGAGATTGGTACATCAGGACAGCTACGATTACTCCACACTTGGACAACACTTGGTTTGCGTAAGGTTCTTCTGAACCTTCTCCAGTTACACACATGGTCACCTCATACCTATGTACGCCCTTGGCCTACACATTACTCCTATTTCTATGTTGCCCCTGGCTGGAAAATTCCAAGTCCTGGAAGACCTACCGAAGTGTGCCCGCTGTGCTACGGAGAAATGCTAAACGGAGAAATCTTACTAATGTGCTGTTCATGAAATAGTTTTATTTTAGGGCCCCACTTTGTTTAAAACTTTCCCTGATCGAGACAACAACTTAAGTCTTCGATTGTCCCACTGGATCCGGGACACTTGGGAACGCAAGAACTCTGCTGGTTAATTTTTAGGTGCCCATAGGTTGTAGACCCCCCACCACGGTCATCCACTGACATGTTGAGCGGAATGGTTAGTAGGCACCATGGCGGGACATTACTGTCCATGAGTCGGGCCATGTTCTCCAGGTATGTCCCTGGGTATCACACAGAGTGAATGTGATTGATTGTGTGGCAGGAGGCCCCGCTGGAAGCGGCTGATGTGTTCTCTTGCTTCTCACATCGAGAATGACAGAGCACTCTGTTCCCGGAGAAGACGTACTGTTCCTGCAAAAAGGAGCAGATGCTAGCGGGCACTCGGCGCCAATCTCAATGAGGAGCCCTACCCTGAGTGTAGAGGAGGATGGCTGGCACCGGGCCCCGTCATCTGCTCCACCGCCACCACGGACAAGTATTTACGAATATCTAAAGAGGAAACTGGCTGCTCTCATATAATCTCATGAATGGATCCTCTCATTAAATACTCTGTGCTGCTGTAGAACCCATTCCATATACCGTAGTTTCATCATGATTAATATTGGTCATTGCACCCCATATACCACCCTCCACCACTTTTCCATTCTGGACGGAAAATTAGGGCCCTAGATACAGCATTCACTCACAGTAATGAGTCGAGAGATTCCAAGTGCCTTATACCTCTGGCCTTGACCCATCGGTGGACACCCCTCCACACCGATCACGTCTCCCCGTAACGATTCCTCGCTCTGTGATTCCACTATCTCCGGTCTAATCTCAATCCGCTGAATGAGGAGACTCAAGGTGAGCCGGGATCTAATCGAATTTTCCAAATGCTATTGACAAATGGCTACGGCGTATCCGAGCAAATCTGCGGATGTCTTTATCTGATCTGAGGCCCGATGCGCCCTAATTAACTTGATTTGATCCATAAATCTCGGGCCCCGCGTGGGCTGTAAATTGGCGGATGCCGGACCTGATCCTGGGGACGTGTTCTCATATCACATCAGAGTCAGGAATAATCATTTTCATGCACACAATTTCAGCCAAGTCCCTGGTGCGCCAAATCACAGACAATTTCACGCCGCCATTGCTTGTACCAGTGCGGAATGTAATCAGGCGGGAGCTCACAGCCGTAACAAGGCGACAAGTGGCGGGAAAAAATAAGAGGCCTACTTCTAATGTTCTGCCTGGAAGTTAGTAATTTCCCGAGATTTATACCGGACTGAGGCTGAAAAATTCCGGAATATTCTGACGCTTGATGAGATTAGCATTAGATTGTAATAATGTCATCACTAGGTCATGATTATAAATAATATGACTAGGCCATGACAATGGGGCAGATTTACTTACCCGTCCCGTCGCAATCTCAGCCGGGCGTTGTCCGACGAGGATTCGGGTCTGCTGCGATTCACTAAGATCGTGCGTCCAATTTCCTGCATGTGTTGCTTCCCCGCTCAGGTCCGCCGGAGTTCACCTTCTTCTTCCCGGTGCATGTAAGTGCTGATCTTGCGTCACAATTTGCTTTTTAAATTCCGCGGTTTGTCCGAATCGCGCGCAAAACCCGGGGCAAAACGGAAAAAAATCGTGAAACCCGACGAAAATGTCTTCAGGATCTTTGTTAGGTCATGATGTCATCCCTGGGTCATGATGAAATTACCATTAGTCCATGATGTTTGCCTTAGGTCATGATGTCACTAGACCATAGCAATGTCTTCCCTAGACCTCTGATTGGTCATGATGTCATCACTAGGTCATGATAATGCCATCACTTGGTCTGGTTGAAACCATCCGTAGTCCATGATGTCTGCATCAGGTAATGATGTCATCACCTAGTCATGATTATGATGTCACCAGACCTTAACAATGTCTTCCCTAAACCTTTGGTCATGATGTCATCACATAGTCATGATGTCACTAGACCATAACAATGTCTTCCCTAGACCTCTGATTGGTCATGATGTCATCACAAGGTCGTGATAATGCCATCACTAGGTCTGGATGAAACCACCGTTAGACCATGATGTCTGCATCAGGTAATGATGTCATCACATAGTCATGATTATGTCATTACTTATTAATAAGGATGCCATCATTTGATCATGATGAAGTCACCATTGGACCATGAGGATATTTACATTAGGTCATGATGTCATCACATGGTCATGATTATATCATCACTTAATCATAACAATGTCATCACTTGGTCATGATGAAGTCATCATTTGGCAACGAAGACGTCTACAGTAGGTCATGATGTCATCACTAGGTAATGATTATGTCATCACTCAGTCTTGACAATGCCTTTGTAATCATGTCATCCGTACTGATGAAATCATTAGACCACCAAAATGTATTCACTCAGTCATGACGATGTCATCGCTTGGTCGTGACGAAACCACCGTTAGACCACATTAGGCCTTAAAGTCATTTCATGGTTGTGATGTTATCGCTGGATCACGATGACATCCTTAGACCATACTGATGTAATCATTAGACGCCAAAAGTGTATTGACTAGATCGTGATGATGCCATCACTCGGACATGATGACATCATCGTTAGATTGCGAGAAGGTCATCTATAGGTAAGGGTTATGTTATCACTAGAACATAGTGTTAGAACTTTCCAGTTCCTCCTAGAACCTGGTGAAAGGTAGGCGGGGCATGCTAACGAGGGACACACCCACAATACCTACCTGTTACAAGAGAGGGAGGAGAGTTTGTTCAGTTGGTCAGTCAGGTAACAAATTCACCAATTCCTTACCAAAAAAAGGTACCTCTACTGTTATTGGGAAATCCTTAACCACAGTGAACTGGAGTATATAGGGTGGCAGAGTAAACTTAGTCCGCTGACCGCCACAAACATAAGTGCAGCCCCCCTAAAACCTCTACAGAGACCCCCAGAAGAGAGAGCGATTACAGGGAGGCGCCAGAGACTACTACCTACAGACGTTACTACTACTACCAGCATCCTTCTCTGGTCTCACTCTCTTCCACACCCCGGCACGCCGCTTCTTCATTGGGTGATGATGACGCCATGACTTGGTTATGATGAAGTCACCATTAGACCATAATGATGTCTACGTTAGGACATGATGTCATCATCACTTGGCCACGATGAAGTCTCCATTACAAGATTTTACAGCGAGTCATAAAGGAGGCTCCTACAATTTGTAGTTGACTCATCTAGTGCAATCACGTAGCAGGTCACAGAAGTAATGAGGTCATCTGCGGTGACGATGGTGACGATGGTGTCATCAGTGGTCAATAATAATATGTTACAGATCGCAGTAGTTTTGGGAAGTTTGGCCACTGATAGAGGACTTCCCTATAACCGAATATTACAAATTAACGGATGTCTACACCCAGACAACCCTCCAGATGTTAGTAAGTCTTCTCTCCCACCATGGGGATAAATCAGGACAGTTCATCAGCGCTCCTCACACTACACCCAAAATTACTACTTCATTTTTGGTGGAGTTCACACTTAATAGGAGCTGCTCCTCGCTGCCGCTGCTGACATGTGGAGAGTGGAAGCCGTCATCACGCGTGTGAGTGAATACTCCGTACGCCCGCTCTGGTTACAGAGGTTCTGTACAAAGATTGTCTGGAATTGTCGCATTTTCATAGTTTTAAACCAGCACATGGATAACACCAATCACTAAATTCTGTGTCAGAAGAGTTGCTCCATATTATCCACAACATTCAGCATAGTCACCAAATCATATCCACATGTCCATCAAGTTCAACCAAGGAAGGAAACGGATTGGATGAGGAAGGGATTTATGGGAAACAATTCTATATAACATAACCATCAATGTAATTTAGGTGTAAAAAGGCATCTAGACCCTTCTTGAAGCTCTCTGCTGTCCCTGCTGTGACCAGCGCCTGAGCTCTCTGCTGTTCCCTGCTGTGACCAGCCCTGAGCTCTCTGCTGTCCTGCTGCTGGTGACCAGCCTGAGCTCTCTGCTGTCCCTGCTGTGACCAGCGCCTGAGCTCTCTGCTGTCCTGCTGTGACCAGCGCCTGAAGCTCCTGCTGTCCCTGCTGTGACCAGCGCCTGAGCTCTCTGCTGTCCCTGCTGTGACCAGCGCTGAGCTCTCTGCTGTCCCTGCTGTGACCAGCGCCTGAGTCTCTCTGTCCCTGCTGTGACCCAGCGCCTGAGCTCCTCTGCTGTCCCGGCTGTGACCAGCGCCTGAGCTCTCTGCTGTCCCTGCTGTTGACCATCGCCTAGCCGCTCCTGCTGTCCCTGGGTGTGACCAGCGCCTGAGCTCGGCTATTCCACAGATTGACAGTTCTCATAGTAAAAAAGCCCTGTTGCCTCTGGTGATTAAACCTTGTTTTCTCCAGACGGAGACAGTGCCCTCTCGTCTTTTGATTTGATTTAATCTGAAACAACTTACCACCATATTTTTTGTATGGACCATTCATATATTTATATAAATTAATCATGTCCCCTCGTAGTCGTCTCTTTTCCAATTTTCTAATTGTTTTAAACTTTCCTCATAACTAAGACCCTCCATACCCCTTATCATTTTTGTGGCTCTTTGTTGTCCCCTCTCCAGCTCCAGGGCATCCTTTTTATGGACCGGAGCCCAGAACTGGACAGAACATATTCCAGCTGAGGCCAAACCAGTGCCTTGTATAGTGGTAATATTACATCCCTATCACCAGAGTCCATTTATCGCTCATCTGCCCCTCCTCCCAAAAAATGTGCAGATACACTCCAGTCCCCACCGGGTGTAAGCGACAGTTTGGTATAGGTTGAAACTACATTTGCACCAATAATAGTTTAAAAATAGGAACATGATTCATTTTAAGGAAAAGAAAAAATCAAGTGTAAAATTCAAAACGCAAGATACATCTGCCCTGTCACGGATGCCCCTGCGATCCACATCTCGGATCACAGGTGCACCCATGCCCCTCTGTGTGGCGGCCCTTCCCGACCTCACTTACCTCTCCATGTTTCTGCTCCAGTCCCGGGTGCACAGCGCATACATCCTCTCTCCCTAGGACGCCGGCACTCGTAAATTCCATAAAGGCCGTCTTCTCCCAGCATCCCCGGATCTTTGCACTACATGCCATCGAGAAATCTATACTCTGAGACATGTGTGCAGACCTGTTCCTGACTTTGCCCCTTCACTGCCAGCCCTGAGCTCCTGCTCCGTCCCTGACCTTGAACCACTGCCGCCTGCCTTGACCACCTGCCTGGCCCCCACTACGAGATTGCTTGTTGATTCTGTACTTTGACCTTGGCTGCCACCGCCGACAATTCGCGCCTATGGAATGACCTGGTGCCGCCACGCCGCAACAAGACCAACCCGCTTTTCGGCAGGCTCTGGGGAAAACCAGTTGCCACATAGATTCCGGTCCCAGGTGTTGGGTTGTGTCATCGTCCACGGCGGTCCAGGGGGTTCACTACTCCAGAAACTGTCTCCACATACATGAATAGAACTCTGCAGACCAGATTTCTGCAGCTCTATGTGCGCCAAAAAACTTTTCAGAAAGCTTGAAGCGCAGGAAAAGTGTCAGATTTCCAAACTGTGCCCAAATTGTGTGCCCAAAAAAAAGAGCGATTGTCGAAAAAGCAGCGATATTGTGACACCGACACTTCATAAATGTGGCGCAGAAAGGGAAAAATACGCCAGTTTTCTGTCTGAAAGTCATTAATGAATGTGTTACAGAATCAATGTCACAGAACTCTACTCCATGTCCAGGGACGTAACTGGGAGAGGCTGGGCCCCATAGCCGGCTTTTGAACGGGGCCCCCTTCTTGCTTAAAAAATATACATATTTGTACACACACACAGGCGAGTTATAATCATACATTCACCCTCTCATGCGCACACATGTAGAGCATATACACGCACATACAGTGTCATATACAAACATACAGCATATATACACACACATACAGTATCACATACAAACATACAGCATTGGAGAGTGTCCTTACACTGCTGTGTCCCTCTTAGCTCTGTGCAATGACTGCTAAAAAATGACTCTCTTCTACTCTGATTGGGCGCCTCAATATCCACCAGAAGCCTGCTATAGCTTTAACTTAGGTCTTGTGAAGTAGCTCAATGCACAGACTAAGAGCACAGCAGTGTGAGGACACACCCTAATGCACTTGGAGAACGCCACCTGGATATTATAAGTCCAGATAACCAGCAGTGGAGTGGTATCTGGGTAACTGGATTCTCCCGGTGGCAGAAGTAATAGTATTAAAACACATTTGCGTAATTTGTGCCCCCCCGTCCCCCCCCCCCCCCCGTCCCACAAACTCTCCCGCCTCACTTCTATGGAATCCCTCGTATCTCTTCCATCCTCGTGGTGTGAGAAATCTCCCGCCATGAAGATGATGAGAGTGGATTTATTATGCCGAGTCTAATTGCTGAAAACTTTGTATAAATCGTTTAATTACGGCCGCGCCAATAATCTATCATTAAATTTTTATTTTGATGGCAGGAGCCTCGCCGAGGATTCCCGGGAACTGGATGAGGGAGTCGGGGATTGATTTTACTACTTCTCTTGTTTTATGTCGCACAGACAAGTGAGGGGTCCCGGGACTGGTGGCTTCCGGCGTGGAAAGCACCAAAATTCAATTATAATATTGACAGAATCCCAAAAATGTGAAATAGGGTCAAGGGTCAAATACGTGGAAATGGATGGTGCTGCTAATTGATACAATGTCACCTGTTGGCCACAATTTTACAAAAAGTTACAAAATTTTTCTTTTGTGTGTTAAAGTTCCCACGTTTTGCCAAGAACAACACTCGACCCCTTCCCCATAGGATCAGTGCTTAATGTCTGAACTATAGGGATTCCCGCATCGAGAGACTGGGGGTGCTGTCTGTTATCAATCCCATGATGCCTCTGCAGTATCAGACGAGAGCTAGAGCCAGTACTATCTTGCTGCTGGGAGGAGCGAAGTGTGATTATGATTTGCACTACTCTTCAATGAGTATACAGTCAGGGAGGCTGTAGCTGTCATCTTCTACATGTATACAGAGTGACAGGAGCCTATCAGTAGTAGCTTCAGTTCCTCCATGTGAAGAGCCAGTGACGTACGGCCCGCAGATACATCATAAGAGAGCCTGGCCTGAGATGTCTGCTGTACCCCTCCCCAAAGACAACTAAGGGAGCCACCACGAGGCCAAAGGTACCCATGTTCCCCCAACGAAGCCTGAGATATGGTGAATTTTTTTGGCAAAATGAATGGCCAAATGGATGGGAATTCGGCTCTCTTAGTGATCTGGTCATAGGCTCCGCTCCACTAAGAAGAGCCGGCTCTACGCCTTGAACGCTCCCTATTAAATATATAATAGGGAGCCGCAGGGGCAATCAATCACTCCCCTTTATATCGGGTTAAAGGGGGTGTGTGGTAAGTTGGTTAAGGGCGGGGTAAAGTGAGCCATTTGCTCAATGACTGAGGGGAGCGGTCCCGTCCTTACGAAACAAGAGCCGGCCGTTCGCGAATGACCATCCACTACAATAGGGAACTTACCCCCACGTGCCCAATCACTAATACCAAAAAATAAGCCTCGTCTTGAGACAAAAGCGAAAATATCTGATGCTGAAGGTCTGGTTCTCATAGACCCCTCCGCCACGAGTAAACTGTGGTGGAGGGGTTTAGGGTATACGTTACAGCTTTGGGGTACTTCAATTAAGCTTTTGCCAATTTGCTAATTAATTCCGCCTTTGATCTGACTTGTAACGTGTAACTTTTGCTAATCAATTAACCCAGCATTGTTATGGAGAGACTTTTGGCAAACCCCTCCGATCCGATTCCCCTCCCCCCCTTCGTTGCGTTGTGCCAGTCTCGTATGTACGTAGAGAAGAATCGGGGGGTCGCTCCGCCCCCCCCCCTTGGCTCTAGAACATGTGTTTTCTAAAAGAAGCCACTTCAGATGGGAGACTGCGCCGGATATAAAGGTCGCCGGTGCCATACGCCCTCCGCTATTGTGGAAAGACCTTGAAGTGCCGCCTGTACATACGGGGTAAACGAGCAAAAAAAACAGCGCTGGGAGCGGGTAATTAGCCGCTCGTTTGAAGGGAAGCAAACAAATGCCAAGAGTGTGTACAATGCGGGTCAGCAGCGCCCAGTGTAGACGTGCCACGCCACGCGGGGGCTCCATTACAAATGCTTTGTTTTACTAAATCCCTCCTCTCCCCAACCTCGCCGTCCTCCTCCTCCTCCTCCTCCCGGAATCTCATTAATAAGTTATTTTTACATTTCTATATTCTCTATTATTCTGGGAATAATTCAGCGAGGATCTGATAGGAAGTCCGGGTGCTGATGAGATATCAATGAGCCTCTGCCGCCTTATTAATTATATAAAATATTAATTACCACAAAGGGAGAGAGGGGGTGGGGGGTGGAATTCAGTAATTTACACTCCCGCTTATTATAACATCGCACTCCGTATATATTACTACCTCGCATAGCAGATTCACTTTTTTTAATATTTCGCTTCCAAACTGCTGTTACTCCGAGGACCCTCCGAGATTTATGTAGTAATATCAGATCTTCGGGAAACTTTTATGATATGGGAGCCGAAGGGGGATCCTAGGGGATAGTGAGTACATATCTACTGTACGACTGTAGAGAACTCGTGTGATCATTGCCAGGGGCGAAAAATATGGTGTGTAGCAGCTGTTGTGGGGCCCGCAGTGTCAGGAGGCCCCGTCATCCAACCTGACACCAGTGGAGGAGTGTGCCATATAACTATGTTTATAACATATGGGGGCTCATTACTTACCCGGTCCAGTCGCGATCCGAGTGCGTTCTCGACGCTGTTCGTGGGTCTGCGGGATTACTAAGGTCATGCGCTCGATGTCCAGCAGGTGTTGCTGCTGCGCTGATGTCCGCCGGAGTTCACCTTCTTCTTCCCGGTGCAGTAAGGGTGCGTGTCAAGCAAATTTTTTTTTTTTTAATACCGCAGCTTTTTCCGAATCCGTAGGATTTTCCGACGGCCATGCCCCCCGATTCCGTCGCGTGCAAGAGGCGGCGGATGCGACACAATTCGATCGCGTGCACCAAAAAACCCAGGGCAATCAGGGAAAAAACGGCGCAAACCGGTAATATTCCTCTTGCAGTGTGATTAAAATGAGTCCCATGCAGTGGATGTATATATGCTGTATCTGCAATATGTATAACTGTATATGTATATAGTGTTAGAGTGTATATAAAATGTATGTATGTAATATACTGTAAATTTTTTATGGACGTATGTGTGCATATATGCTGTACGTTTGATATGACACTGTGTGTGTTGTAAATATGCTGTACGTTGTATATGACACTGTATGTGTGTGGTATATATGCGTATGTTTGTATATGACACTGTATGTGGGTGTATATATGCTGTATGTTTGTATGTGACACTGTATGTGGGTAATATGCTGTCAGTTGATAAACTTATGGTTGTATATAGTATTTGATGACACTGTATGTGGTGTATAATGCTGTATGTTTGTATATGACACTGTATGGTGTAAATATGCTGTAGGTTTGTTATGACACTGTATGGTGACTATATGCTGTGTTTGTATATGACACTGTATGTGCGTGTTGTGTATATTGCTGTATGTTTGTATGTGGACAACTGTATGTGTGTTGTATATATATGCTGTACGTTTGTATATGACACTGTATGTGCGTGTATATGCTGTATGTTTGTATATGACACGTATATGTGTGTGTAAATATGCTGTATGTTTGTATATGACACTGTATGTGTGCATATATGCTGTACGTTTGTATATGACACTGTAGTGTGTGTGTATATGCTGTACGTTTGTATATGACACTGTATGTATGTGTATATATACTGTATGTTTGTATATGACACTGTAGTGTGTGTAAATATGCTGTATGTTGTATATGACACTGTATGTGTGCATATATGCTGTACGTTTGTATATGACACTGTATGTGCGTGTATATATGCTGTACGTTTGTATGTGACACTGTATGTGTGTGTATATATGCTGTACGTTTGTATATGACACTGTATGTGTGTGTATATATACTGTACATTTGTATGTGACACCTGTAGTGTGGTTATATGCTGTACATTTGTATATGACATGTATGGTGTATATATGCTGTACATTTGTATGGTGTGTGCATATATGCTGTATGTTTGTATATGACACTGTATGTGTGTATATTCTGTAGGATTATTGTATATGACACTGTGTGCTGTGTGTATATATACTGTCATTGTAAATTGACACTGTATGTGTGTGTAATATATGCTGATGTTTGTATATGACAATGTATGGTGTATATATGCTGTATGTTTGTATATGAAACTTATGTGTGTAGATATGCTGTAGTTTGATTATGACACTGTATGTGTGTATATATGCTGTATGTTTGTATATGACACTGTATGTGTGTGTATAGATGTAGGTTTGTATATGACACGTATGTATGTGTAATTGCTGTTGTTTGTATGTGACACACTATGTATGTGTATATATGCTGTACATTTGTATGTGAGACTGTATGTATGTGTATATATGCTGACATGTTTGTATGTGGATACTGTATGTGTGTTGTATATGCTGTATTGTATGTGACACTGTATGTATGTGTATATGCTGCTATTTGTATGTGACACTTGAATGTATGTGTGTATATATGCTGTATGTTTTATGTGACACCCTGTATGTATGGTATATATTGCTCAGCTCCCTAACCTTTGGTCTATCTCACATTCATATTTCAAAAACCCCTACATTTTCCCTACAATCTGTGGGTCTGTTTTCTCAGGACTGTAATGGCACCTATCATGAAACCACCGTAGACTATCGGCATCGTTAGGTATGTCATCCACATGGTCATTATAGCATTACTATACGAAGCATCAGTTATCGAAGGCCACTTGTGGACCCATTAAGGGACATGAGGGTCAGGACTGTCCGCAACAGGTTCGATTAATTATCACTTAACATAACAATGTCATCACGGTCATGAACGAGTCAGTCATTGCAACGAAGCGTCCTACTCGATAGTCATTCACCTGGTCATTCACGAGTCGTTGTCACTCTCAGTCTGTGACCAACCTTTGTAATCAGTGTGCCTTACTGATGAAATCATTGCCACCAAATGTATTCACTCATCGGACGATGTCCGCTTGGTCGTGACAAACCACCTTAGACCACATTAGGCCTTAAACCATTTCAGTTGTGAGTGATCGCTGGATCACGATGACATCCTTAGACCATACTGATGTAATCATTAGACGCCAAAAATGTTATACTGATCGTGAGTGATGCCATCACTCGGACTATTACATCATCGTTAGATTGCGGAGTCATCTATAGGTAAGGGTTATGTTATCACTAGAACATAGTTTAGAACTTTCCAGTTCCTCCTCAAACCTGGTGAAGGTAGCGGGCATGCTAACGAGGGACACACCCACATAACCCTACCTGTTACAAGAGAGGGAGGAAGTTTTGTTCAGTTGGTCAGTCAGGTAACAAATTCACCAATTCCTTACAAAAAGGTCCTCTACTTACTGTTATTGGGAAATCCTTAAACCACAGTGAACTGGAGTATATAGGGTGGCAGAGTAAACTTAGTCCGCTGACCGCCACAAACATAGTGCAGCCCCCCTAAAACCTCTACAGAACCCCCGAAGAGAGAGCGATTACAGGGGGCGCAGAGACTACTACCTACAACGTTACTACTACTACCAGCATCCTTCTCTGGTCTCACTCTCTTCCACACCCCGGCACGCCGCTTCTCATTGGGTGATGATGACGCCATGGCTTGGTTTGATTAAGTCACCATTAGACCATAATGATGTCTACGTTAGACATGATGTCATCATTCACTTGGCCACGATGAAGTCTCCATTAACAATTTTACAGCGAGTCATAAAGGAGGCTCCTACAATTTGTAGTTGACTCATCTAGTGCAATCACGTAGCAGGTCACAGAAGTAATGAGGTCATCTGCGGTGACGATGGTGACGATGTTGTCATCATTAGGTCAATAATAATATTTTACAGATCGCAGTAGTTTTTGGGAAGTTTGGCCACTGATAAGGACTTCCCTATAGACGCGAATATTACAAATTACGGATGTCTACACCCAACACCCTCCAGATGTTATAAGTCTTCTCTCTCTCCCACCATGGGGATAAATCAGGACGTTTCATCAGCGCTCCTCACCACAAACCCAAAATTACTACTTATTCATTTTTGGTGGAGTTCACACTTAATAGGAGCTGCTCTCGCTGCCGCTGCTGACATGTGGATTGAAGCCGTCATCACGCGTGTGAGTGAATACTTCCGTACCCCCGCTCTGGTTCCAGAGTTTCTTTACAAAGATTGTCGGTGAATTGTCGCATTTTCATAGTTTTAAAACCAGCACATGGATAACACCCAATCACTAAATTCTGTGTCAAAAGTTGCTCCATATATCCACAACATTCAGCATAGTCACCAAATCATATCCACATGCCATCAAGTTCAACAAGGAAGGAAACGGATTGATGAGGAAGGGATTTATGGGAAACAATTCTATATAACATAACCATCAATGTAATTAGGTGTAAAAAGGCATCTAGACCCTTCTTGAAGCTCTCTGCTGTCCCTGCTGTGACCAGCCCTGAGCTCTTGCTGTCCCTGCTGTGACCACGCTGAGCTCTCTGCTGTCCCTCTGTGCCAGCGCCTGAGCTCTCTGCTGTCCCTGCTGTGACCAGCTCCTGAGCTCTCTGCTGTCCTGCTGCTGTGACCAGAGCCTGAGCTCTCTGCTGTCCCTGCTGTGACCAGCGCCTGAGCTCTCTGCTGTCCTGCTGTGACCAGCGCCTGAAGCTCTCTGCTGTCCCTGCTGTGACCAGCGCCTGAGCTCTCTGCTGTCCCTGCTGTGACCAGCGCTGAGCTCTCTGCTGTCCCTGCTGTGACCAGCGCCTGAGTCTCCTGTCCCTGCTGGACCCAGCGCCTGAGCTCTCTGCTGTCCGGTGGACCAGCGCCTGAGCTCTCTGCGTCCCTGCTGTACCAGCGCCTGAGCTCGCTCTGCTGTCCCTGGGTGTGACCAGCGCCTGAGCTCGGCTATTCCACAGATTGACAGTTCTCATAGTAAAAAAGCCCTGTTGCCTCTTGATTATTAAACCTTGTTTTCTTCTCCAGACGGAGACAGTGCCCTCTCGTCTTTTGATTTGATTTAATCTGAAACAACTTACCACCATATTTTTTGTATGGACCATTCATATATTTATATAAATTAATCATGTCCCTCGTAGTCGTCTCTTTTTCAATTCTAATGTTTTAAACTTCCTCATAACTAACCCTCCATACCCCTTATCATTTTTGTGGCTCTTTGTTGTCCCCTCTCCAGCTCCAGGGCATCCTTTTTATGGACCGGAGCCCAGAACTGGACAGAACATATTCCAGCTGAGGCCAAACCAGTGCCTTGTATAGTGGTAATATTACATCCCTATCAACCAGAGTCATTTATACGCTCATCTGCCCCTCCTCCCAAAAAAGTGCATATACACTCCAGTCCCCCCACCGGGTGTAAGCGCAGTTTGGTATAGGTTGAAACTACATTTGCACCAATATAGTTTAAAAATAGGAACATGATTCATTTAGGAAGAAAAAATCAAGTGTAAATTCAAAACGCAAGATACATCTGCCCTGCAACGGATGACCCCTCGCTCCACATCTCGGATCACAGGTGCACCCATGCCCCTGTGTGGCGGCCCTCTCCCTACCCCTCACTTACCTCTCCATGTTTCTGCTCCAGTTCCCGGGTGCAACGCGCATACATCCCCTCTCCCTAGGAGCCGCCGGCACTCGTAAATTCCATAAGGCCGTCTTCTCCACAGCATCCCGGATCTTTGCACAATGCCATCGAGAAATCTATACTCTTAGACATGTGTGCAGACCTGTTCCTGACTTTGCCCTTCACTTGCCAGCCCTGAGCTCCTGCTCCGTCCCTGACCTTGAACCACTGCCCCGCCTGCCTTGGACCCCCCTGCCTGGCCCCCACTACAGAGATTGCTTGTTGATTCTGTACTTTGACTTGGCTGCCACCGCCGACAATTCGCGCCTATGGAATGACCTGGTGCCGCCACGCCGCAACAAGACCAACCCGCTTTTTCGGCAGGCTCTGGGGAAAACCAGTTGCCACATAGATTCCGGTCCCAGGTGTTGGGTTGTGTCATCGTCCACGGCGGTCCAGGGGGTTCACTACTCCAGAAACTGTCCTCCACATACTGAATAGAACTCTGCAGACCAGATTTCTCTGCAGCTCTATGTGCGCCAAAAAACTTTTCAGAAGCTTGAAGCGCAGGAAAAGTGTCAGATTTCCAAACTGTGCCCAAATTGTGTGCCCAAAAAAAAAGAGCGATTGTCGAAAAAGCAGCGATATTGTGACACCGACACTTCATAAATGTGGCGCAGAAGGGAAAAATACGCCAGTTTTCTGTCTGAAAGTCATTAATGAATGTGTTACAGAATCAATGTCACAGACTCTACTCCATGTCCAGGGACGTAACTGGGAGAGGCTGCCCCATACCGGCTTTTGAACGGGGCCCCCTTCTTGCTTAAAAAATATACATATTTGTCACACACACACGGCGAGTTATAATCATACATTCACCCTCTCATGCGCACACATTAGAGCATATACAACGCACATCAGTGTCATATCAACATAACAGCATATATACACACACATACAGTATCACATCAAACATACAGCATTATACACATACATACAGTGTCACATACAAACATACAGCATATATACACACATACATCAGTGTCACATACAAACTACAGCCATATAACACATACATACAGTGTCACATACAATGTACAGCATATAACACACACATACAGTATCACATACAAACTACAGCATATATACACATACATACAGTTCACATACAAATGTACAGCATATATACACATACATACAGTGTCCACATACAACATACAGCATATTACACATACATACGTGTCATAACAAACATACAGCATATTTCACACACATACAGTGTCATATACAAACATACAGCATATATACACACATACAGTGTCAATACAAACATACAGCATATATACACACACATACAGTGTCATATACAAACACAGCATATATATCACACTACAGTGTCAATACAAACAACAGTCATATATATACACACACATACGTTCATTTACAAATGTACAGTATATATACAACACACACAGTGTCATATACAAAATACAGAATATACACACAACAGTGTCATATACAAACATACAGCATATATACACACACACATACAAAGTACAGCATATATACACACATACAGTGTCATATACAAATGTACAGCATATACACACACATACAGTGTCACATACAAATGTACAGTATATATACACACACATACAGTGTCATATACAAACGTACAGCATATATACACACACATACAGTGTCACATACAAACGTACAGCATATATACACGCACATACAGTGTCATATACAAACGTACATCAATATGCACACATACAGTGTCATATCAAACATACAGCATATTTACACAACACTACAGTGTCATATACACAACTACAGTATATATACACATACATACAGTGTCATATACAAACGTAACAGCAATATACACACACATACAGTGTCATATACAAACGTACAGCATATATGCACACATACAGTGTCATATACAAACATACAGCATATTTAACACACACATACAGTGTCATACAACAATACAGCATATTACACGCACATACAGTGTCATATACAAACGTACACAATATATACACACACACACAGTGTCACATACAAACATACAGCATATATAACACGCACATACAGTGTCATATACAAACGTACAGCAATATGCACACATACAGTGTCATATACACACTACAGCATTTTACACACACATACAGTGTCATATACAAACATACAGCATTATAACCACACATAACAGTGTCATATACAAACATACAGCATATATACACGCACATACAGTGTCATATACAAACGTACAGCATATATACACACACATACAGTGTCACATACAAACATACAGCATATATACACGCACATACAGTGTCATATACAAACATACAGCATATATACACACACATACAGTGTCATATACAAACGTACAGCATATTTACACACACATACAGTGTCATATACAAACGTACAGCATATATGCACACATACAGTGTCACATAAAAAATTTACAGTATATATACATACATACATTATATATACACTCTACACTATATACATATACAGTATATACATATTGCAGATACAGCATATATACATCACACTGCATGGGACTCATTTACATCACACTGCAAGAGGAATATTACCGGTTTGCGCCGTTTTTCCCTGAATTGCCCTGGGTTTTTGGTGCACGCGATCGAATTGTGTCGCATCCGCCCCGTCTTGCACGCGACGGAAATCGGGGGGCATGGCCGTCGGAAAATCCTACGGATTCGGAAAAAGCTGCGGTATTTAAAAAAAAAAAAAAATTTGCTTGACACGCACTTACCTGCACCGGGAAGAAGAAGGTGAACTCCGGCGGACATCAGCGCAGCAGCAACACCTGCTGGACATCGAGCGCATGACCTTAGTGAATCCCGGCAGACCCGAATCAGCGTCGGAGAACGCACTGCTGGATCGCGACTGGACCGGGTAAGTAAATGAGCCCCCATATGTTATAAACATAGTATAGTGCACATCCTCCACTGTGTGTCAGGTTGGA
The DNA here is from genome assembly GCA_019512145.1 of Engystomops pustulosus. Taxonomy (NCBI): domain Eukaryota; kingdom Metazoa; phylum Chordata; class Amphibia; order Anura; family Leptodactylidae; genus Engystomops; species Engystomops pustulosus. The sequence continues at coordinate 6,459,497 of CM033647.1, forward strand.
TGACGGGGCCTCCTGACACTGCGGGCCCCACAACAGCTGCTACCACCATATTTTTCGCCCCTGGCAATGATCACAGATTCTCTACAGATTCGTACAGTAGATATGTACTCACTATTCCCCTAGGATCCCCCTTCGGCTCCCATTATCATAAAAAGTTTCCCGAAGATCTGATATTACTACATAAAATCTCCGGAGGGTCCTCGGAGTAACAGCAGTTGGAAGCGAAATATTAAAAAAAGTAGAATCTGCTATGCGAGGGTAGTAATATATACGGAGTGCGATGTTATAATAAGCGGGAGTGTAATATTACTGAATTCCCCCCCCCCCCTCTCCCTTTGTGGTAATTAATATTTTATTAATTAATAAGGCGGCAGAGGCTCCATTGATATCTCATCAGCACCCGGACGTCCTATCAGATCCATCGCTGAATTATTCACCAGATATAATAGAGAATATAGAAATGTAAAAATAACTTATTAATGAGATCTCCGGGAGGAGGAGGAGGAGGAGGACGGCGGAGGTTGGGGAGAGGAGGGAGATTTAGTAAAACAAAGCATTTGTAATGGAGACCCTCGGCCGTGGCGTGGCACGTCTACACGTGGGCAGCTGACCCGCATTGTATAACACTCTTGGCATTTGTTTGCTTCCCTTCAAAGCGAGCGGCTAATTACCCGGCTCACAGCAGCTGTTTTTTTTTGCTCGTTTACCGCCGTAGTAGCAGGCGGCACTTCAAGGTCTTTCCACAATAGCGGAGGGCGTGATGGGCACCGGCGACCTTTATCCGGCGCAGTCTGCCATCTGAAGTGGCTTCTTTTAGAAAACACATGTTCTAGAGCCAAGGGGGGGGGGGGAGCGACCCCCCGATTCTTCTCTACGTACAATACGAGACTGGCACAACGCAACGAAGGGAGGGGAGGGGGGAATCGGATCGGAGGGGTTTGCCAAAAGTCTCTCCATAACAAATGCTGGGTTAATTGATTAGCCAAAAGTTACACGTTAACAAGTCAGATCAAAAGGCGGAATTAATTAGCAAATTGGCAAAAGCTTAATTGAAGTACCCAAAGCTGTAACGTACCCTAAACCCCTCCACCACATGTTTACTCGTGGCGGAGGGGTCTATGAGAACCAGACCTTCAGCATCAGGATATTTTCGGGCTTTTGTCTCAAGACGAGGCTTATTTTTTGGTATTAGTGAATTGGGCACGTGGGGGGTAAAGTTCCCATATTGTAGTGATGTGTCATTCGCGAACGAGCCGGCTCTTGTTCGTAAGTGACGGGAGCCGGCTCCCCTCAGTCATTGAGCAAATGGCTCACTTTACCCCGCCCTTAACCAACTTACCACACCCCCTTTAACCCGATATAAAGGGGAGTGATTGATTGACCTGCGGCTCCCTATTATATATTTAATAGGGAGCCGTTCAGGAGGCAGTAGAGCCGGCTCTTCTTAGTGAGCGGAGCCTAATGAGCCAGATCACTAAGAAGAGCCGGAATTCCCATCCCATTTGGCCATTCATTTTGCCAAAAAATCACCATATCTCAGGCTTCGTTGGGGGATAACATGGGTAATCTTTGGCCTCGTGGTGGCTCCCTTAGTTGTCTTTGGGGGAGGGGTGACATCTCAGGCACCAGGCCTCTTATATGATGTATCTGCATGGCCTGTACGTCACTGGCTCTTCACATGGAGGAACTGAAGCTACTACTGATGAGGCTCCTGTCACTCTGTTATACATGTAGAAGATGACAGCTACAGCCTCCCTGACTGTATACTCATTGAAGAGTAGTGCAAATCATAATCACACTGTCCTCCCAGCAGGCAGAGATAGTACTGGCTCTAGCTGCTCGTCTGATACTGCAGAGGCATCATGGGATTGATAACAGACAGCACCCCCAGTCTCTCGATGGGCGGGAATCCCTATAGTTCAGACATTAAGCACTGATCCTATGGGAAGGGGTCGAGTGTTGTTCTTGGCAAAACGTGGGAACTTTAAACACACAAAGAAAAATTTTGTAACTTTTTGTAAAATTGTGGCCAACAGGTGACATTGTATCAATTTAGCAGCACCATCCATTTCCACGTATTTGACCCTTGACCCTATTTCACATTTTTGGGATTCTGTCAATATTATAATTGAATTTTGGTGCTTTCCAGCGCCGGAAGCCACCAGTCCCGGGACCCCATCACTTGTCTGTGCGACATAAAACAGAGAAGTAGTAAAATCAATCCCCGACTCTCCTCATCCAGTTACCGGAATCCTCGGCGAGGCTCCTGCCATCAAAAATTAAAATTTAATGATGAAGATTAAATTGGCGCGGCCGTAATTAAACGATTTATACAAAGTTTTCAGCAATTAGACTCGGCATAATAAATCCACTCTCATCTTCATGGCGGGGATGAGTTTCTCACACACGAGGAATGGAAGAGACGAGGGATTCCATAGAAGTGAGGAGGGAGAAGTTTGTGGGACGGGGGGGGGGGGGGGGGCGGGGGGGGCACAAATTTACGCAAATGTTGTTTTTAATTACTTTCTTGCCACCGGGAGAATCCAGTTACCCAGATACCTTACCTCCACTGGTGGTATCTGGACTTTATATTCCAGGAGTGTAGCTTCTCCAAGTGCATTAGGGTGTGTCCTCACACTGCTGTGCTCTTAGCTCTGTGCATTGAGCTACTTCACAGACCCTAAGTTAAAAGCTATAGCAGGCTTCTGGTTGGATATTGAGGCGGCCAATCAGAGTAGAAGAGAGTCATTTTTTAAGCAAGTCATTGCACAGAGCTAAGAGCACAGCAGTGTAAGGACACTCTCCAAGATTTATAGTAAAACATTGGACCTAATACTTAATAGGACATTAATTAAATCTGTCCCGGTAAGAGATTTTTCTTGAAATCCTAAATGGTGTACTTAAAGGGGTTGTCCTACCCCAATAAAAATACATATGTGGCTGATGGGGGGCTACTTAAAAAAAAATAAACCTGTACTTAACTCTGTGGTCCCTATCAGTGTCCTGCACCTAGGTCTCTCTGGTCCGTGCCCTTGATACAGCCCTGGGAATGGTGTCGGGTGGGCGTGGCAGACGGGCCGGAAACTGTTCACATCACAGACCGGAGAGACAGCGGCGTGGGACACCGGTAGGGATCACGGTAAGTAAAAGGTTTTTTTTAAAACAGCACCACACCAGCCATATAAATATTTTTATTAGGGTCTCGGATAACCCCTTTAAGGACTAAGGACTGGGCCTTTTCACTTAAAGGGATTCAATATTTTGCGCAGTCACTACTTATAACAAAGTATCTTCCTGTAGGGATCACAGCGATCAGCTCTAACCTGTGGACAAACCTGACTGTAAATGTTCAGTTTCCCTGCACTGCCCCTACAGGTAACAATAAGAATGGCAGTTTCCATTCACAATAATGGATTGAAAGTGTAATAGAGGACAGAGAGACAGATACTCCGTAATGCTCCGAGGACGAGGCTCCTGAGCAGAAGACCTCCCCTCTAACATAACCAACAAGTCCGCTCCGTCCTGTCTTCCCATTTGTAGATTATTTACACAACCTGATTTCGAGCCCTTCCTCAGTCGCGGTGATGAATGGCGCCTCTCCGCTGGGCGCAGCTGCTCCTCGACGCTTCCCCTCACCCATAAAATGAGACGACTCTTGTTTACGGGAAATAAACCCATTTTCACGCTTTCTTGATGTCATTAAACTTGTGGCCAGAGAGTGAGAGAGACGGAAGACGAGCGAGGGAGCGGGGGGCGCGGATGGCAGGAGACGTGCTAATTACTGCGGTACAGCTGTACTGCATTCATAAATAAACACACAAGATCGATACCAGGCCCAATCTGCTCCCGGAGCCTCAGCTACAAGTCTCCGGAGCTGTAAACATCGGATGATACGCAAGACCGTGCCGAGGGAGCCAGGCGAGAAGTTACAGGGCGCTAATGGTGGTCTCATCATCATCATCCTGCATCCCTTTAACTTAGTAGGATCAAAGCTAAAGAGTTTTACCCTTTAAGAGCCCCTTTAAGCGTTCTATACATCCTTTTATAGACGCCGCTCCACTGATTCCGGCGCAATCGGAATTTTTTGTCTAGCGCCCACCGTTCCCAAGCAATCAGTGCCGTAAGTTCTGGCACCACAGTATGGTTATTAGGATCTCTTTCGTCATGTGGGCGGTCAATTTCAGTTTAGGACGGCCCATCTGACAATATAGAGCCTAAAAATAAAGATGTCTATTACTGGATTACTGCCGAATGGGCATTTCCGTGGAGTCTCCCAAATTTTTCCATTTTGCGCCGAATTCTGCCGGGATTTTGGCACACGCGTTCGGATTTCGCCACAATCGCGCCGGCTTTCATGCAACAGAAATCGTAGGGGGGGGGGGGGGGGGGGCGGGAGGCCGGCGGAAAAAACGTGTAATTTAAAAAACAAAATGTTTCGCAAGATCATGCACTCACATACACCGGGAAGGAGAAGGTAAACTCCGGCGGACCTCAGCGCAACAGCGACCCCTGCTGGATATCAGGCGCATGATCTTAGTGAATCCTGGCAGAACTCGAATCCTCGTCGCAGAACGCGCCGCGGGATCGCGACTGTACCGGGTAAGTAAATGAGCCCCAATGAGCCTATGCTGCATGGTGTAGGTAGGTGTTTTTCATTCCTGCCCCTTGGTGCACCTGGTGGTCTTGAGTCCCTCCCTCTATTGTGACTGGTAATTTCGAGGTCCAGACCCCATTGTACCAGGTATTTTTCAATCCGTATTGGGGCCAGTGGCCTCTACCACATTGCTGCTCGAAATATTTTAGTCTCTGTAGTGGATAGCAGCTGGTATTTTTGTGCTGTAAAGGAAGTAACCCCAGCTACAGGTAGTATAACTCTGATCAAAGGGGTACTTAAGCCCATTCAGTACCCAAAAAAGGACATTATTACTGAAATGGGGAAGATGTACGTATTATTATGGGGGTGGTATTATGTGATTACTATTATGTGAGTATTATTATGGGGTGGTTTTATGAGAGTACTATTATGTGGGTGATATTATGTGGGCGGTATAATGTAAATACTATTATGTGGGCAGTGTAATGTGAGTACTATTATGTGGGTGGAATTATGTTGGGGGTATCTTGTGAGTACAGTTTTGTGGTTGGTATTATATGAGTACTATTATGTGGCCAATATTATGTGGGTAATGTTATGTGGGCAGTATTATGTGGGTGGTATTATGTGAGTACTATTATGTGGGCGGTATTATGTCAGTACTATTATGTGTATGGTATTATGTGAGTACTATTATGTGGGCGGTATTATGATCCCTGGAGAGGTAATCTCGTGCACCGCTCTATCCACTGCCTGGCACCACTCCAGCCCTGACCTGTGCACGCGATCGACCCTGCCTGTGCACCGCTCTCTTCATGCATGTGCAACGAATCTCCATGCATGTGCACCGATCTCTCCATGACTCAAGCACCGCCTCCTCCCCTGAATCAGCACAGACATATCCATGTTTTTTTTTTTTTTTTTGTTTTTTTTGCTTTTTTTTTCTTTCTTTTTCCTCAGCAAGCTCTCTCCCTGGCCTCAGCACCCGCTCTTCCCCCTGCCCAGCACGGCTCTCTCCTTGGCCTGTGACACCACTCTATCCTTGCCTGTGCACCAGGCCATCCCTGCCTGTGCACGCTCTCTCCCTGCCTGTGCAACCCACCTCTCCCTGCCTGTGCACCACTCCACCATGCCTCTGCACGCTCTTATACACGCCTCTGCAACGCTCTCTCCATGCCTCTGCACCGATCTCTCCCCTGCCTCTGCACCGGCTCTCTCCCTGCCCTCTGCAACGCTCTCTCCCTGCCTTCTTGCACCGCTCTTCTCCCTGCTTCTGGACACCGCTCTCTCACTGCTTCTGCCCGCACTCTCTCCCCGCCTCTGCCGCCGCTATCTCCCTGCCTCCTGTGCCGCTCTCTCCCTGCCTCTGCGCCGCTCTCTCCCTGCCTGTGCGCCACTCTCTCCATGCCTCTGCACTGCTCTCTCCATGCCTCTGCACCGCTCTCTTCTTGCCTCTGCACCGCTCCCTCCCTGCCTCTGCACCGCTCTCTCCATGCCTCTGCACCGCTCCCTCCCTGCCTCTGCACCGCTCTCTTCTTGCCTCTGCATCGCTTCCTCCCAGCCTCTGCACCGCAATCTCTCTTTTTTCACATCTGCACTGATCCCTACCATCCCCTACCATCTCTTCCTGCAGTATGAAGGTGGTTGAGGACTTTACAGTGATGAAAGAAACATGTGTCTCATCACATGCTGTAAGGTCCTTAAACCCTTTATGCTGTTGCTAATAGTCAAGTCTGGACAGTACTGTCGCTGGGACTGGGTATGAAGAAGATATGAGTATGTGACTGAATGGATATAGCAGGGCCGAGTATGTGACTGAATGGATATAGCAGGGACGAGTATGTGACTCAATGGATGTTGCAAAGTTGAGTGAGTAAATGAAAGTAGCAGAGCTGTGTGTGTGTGTGAATGAACGAATGGATGTAGCAGTGCTGTGTGTGTGAGTGAATGGATGGATGTAGCAGAGCTGTGTGTGTGAGTGAATGGATGGATGTAGCAGAGCTGTGCCTGTCCACCATGGAGTTTTTAAATGGTGCCAAATATATATTTTCTTTTTTAATGACTAAACTGGGGTTCCTCATATAGTCCGAAAAATACGGTAAATGCTCCTTTCAGATCTCACACTGATGTAGTGGCGCCTCTGCAGCGTCCGCCCTCCAGGACTCCATGATATAGCACCGCCATGACTCCTAAGTAGAGATGAGCGAACATGCTCGTCCGAGCTACGCTCGGTCGAGCATAAGCGGCTACTCGAAACTGCTCGTTATCGGACCGAATAATTCGCCGCTCGAGGAAAATGCGCAGCTACCGCCGTTTGCTTTTGGCGGCCAGAAACAGAGCCCAATAAACAACGCCAGAGGACCTCTGCACTCCACCCAGCATGACGTGGTACCCTTACACGGCGATAGAAAAGTGGTTGGCGTGTCCAGAATCAGGTGACCCTGGATAGAATAGCCCCTGACGGGGGGGGTGTCCGCGCTGCTCGGATCATTCTGTCCTGGATCGACGCTAGGGAGAGAGCTGCTTGCTGGTCAGGAAAGCGTAGGGGTTCTATTAGCTTACTGTTAGGCAGGAGTGATTCTCAAAGAACCCAAAACAGCCCGCTTAGGCTACATAACGTTCTACTTTTTTATTTTAATTTGCATCTTGTTACCATTTTGTGAGGACATTAGCAGGGGACTTGCATACCGTTCGTGTAGCCTAGTGGCACACATATCCACAGTCAAAGGACCGAAGTGGGAAAATTCAGTAGGCGGTTTGGATTTCTATTCGGCAATAACTCAGTGTAATCTCATCTGCCATAGTACTGTGCTTCCTTTGTACTTGCTAGAAAAAAGCCATAGGAGAATACAAACAGCTCTTGATCTGAAGCATACATAGCGTTTTAAGATTTGATTAGATTGATTGCTGGTTTGGATGTAGTTCTGCAGTGCATGTACTTGCCAAATTCTGAGCAATTTGTAGTGGGACTTGCGACGCGAGTTCTGCGCTTAGTGGCGCCACACTATCCATAGCAAAGGCCGAGTGCAAAATTCCAGTAGGGGTTGGACTTTCAATTAGCCACAACTCAGTGTCATATCATCTGGGACAAGTAGTGTAGATTCCTGTGATACTTGGCTAGAAAAATAGCCATAGCAATAGCGATAGCATTGTTTGGTTTTAAAAAACTCAAAAAAAAAAAAAAAAAAAACCAAAAACAAAAAAAACCACAAAAAAAAACAAAAAAAAGTAAAAAAAAAAATAAGTGATAACTCTCATTTTAAAAAGTTTAACCCGAGGGCAGGGGTAGAGGAATGAGAGGAGGGGACCCCGTGGGCGTCCAACTCTGCAGGGGTGCAGAGGCCCCCGTGTCATGGGCGGCGGAAGGGGTGAGACACCACTGCTTATGAGGGGCAGGGGAAACGCCGCAGAGCTACACTCCCTAGTTCAGTCTGAAGTACTGGGACTGTGGTAGAGCACTGTTTGAGGCCACAGAACAGGCGAAACAGGTGATGTCGTGGATGCTGACAATGTTCGAGCAATTTGTCCACCACAGTCAGTCTTCCACGCAGTCCACCCATGTCACCGAAATAGCCACTCCTCCAGCTTCATGAACCTCAGCCTCTCCACCCCAGTCCTGACCCCCTCCATGGCGAAAAATTGGGATTTGAAACCGGCACGTAATCTGAGGAACGTTTTCTGGACCATTCCCACAGTCACAACCACTTGTCCGGTTGAGTTATGGAACGAATTTCTTTGGACCCGGTTAGCTTCGGTAGCAATGGACCTTGGCTGGTTAGCAATGGAGAAACGTGTGGAGGCTGCTATGGAGACAATTTAATTGGATAGTGCCTGTATGTGGCAGTTCCAAGCCAAAAACCTTTTTCAAACCAGAGGAGCAGGTTAGTGGCCCTCCAGTAAAATGGGATAGATGAGTGCTGTATGTGGCAGTCCCAAACATTTTTAAACCAGAGGGCAGGTAGGTGGCCCTCCAGTGTAAAATGGGCGATAGATGAGTGCCTGTAGTGGCAGTCCCCAAAAATGTTTCAAAACGGGAGGCAGGTAGGGGACCTCCAGTTAAATGAATGATGAGTGCCTGGTATGTGGCAGTCCAAACAAATTGTTTCAAAACCAGAGGAGAGGTAGGTGGCTGCATATAAGTAAAAATGGAATAGATGAGTGCCGTTATGTTGGCACGTCCCAAAATTTTTAAAAAAAAAAAAAAACAAAAAAAAAAATAAAACAGAGGGACCGGGGTAGGTGGCCTCAGAAAAAATGGAATGATGAGGCCGTACTGTGGCACTCCAAAAATTGTTTCAAACAGAGGGACGGGTAGGTGGCACTCCAGAAAAATAAATGCATGAAGTACTCATAGCAAGAGCCGTGCGGCCCTGTCAAAAAATACAGTCAGTTTCCTCTGCTTATGCACAAAGAGGAGGAGAAGGAGGAAATGAGGAGGCAGGAGGAGGAGGGGATCAATTATTCAGGTTGAGCTTCTCACCTGGTGGAGATTGGAAATTCTGAGAAATCCAGCCTTTATTCATTTTAATAAGCGTAGCCTGTCAGCGCTGTCAGTCGACAGGCGTGTACGCTTATCGGTGATGATGCCACCAGCTGCACTGAAAACCCGCTCGGACAAGACGCTAGCGGCAGCGGCAGGCAAGAACCTCCAAGGCGTACAGCGCCAGTCGTGCCACACATGTCCAGCTTTGAAACCCAGTAGTTGTAGGGAGCTGTGTGATCATTTAGACGCATGGTATATGGTCAGCTACGTACTCCCTCACCATCTTCTGTAAAGATCAGCCCTACTCTGCGAGACTGGGGACAGGTGACAGTGTCTTGTTGGGGTGACAAAAGCTGGCAAAAGCCTTGTAAAGGTAACCTTGCCAGTGCTGGACAAGATGCCTGCGCCTCCTACTCTCCCTCGTACTTGTCCCGCAGAACTACGCACTCTGCCGCTAGCGCTGCTGTCAGAAGGGAAATACTGTTCAGCTTGTGCACCAGGGCCTGCTGGTATTCATGCATTCTCACACTCCTTTCTCTCCAGGGATGAGAGTGGGAAGATTTTGCTGTACGTGGGTCCAGGAGAGTGAACACCCAGTAATCGGTGCTGGATAAAATTCTTTGAAACGCGAGGGCACGGGATAGGCAGCTAGCATGAAACTGCCATATGCGCCAGAGTACCAACGCGTAAGAATTCACTCCCCTCACTGGCCTGATCGTCCATTTTCCTCCTCCAACTCCCCAACTCCTCTTCTTCGCCCATACGCGTCAACAGTGAAGGACTCAAAAATGGTCCCCTCTTGTGTCTCGCCAACATTCTCCTCCTCTTCCTCCTCATCCTCCTCCACTCCACCTTCGATATGCGCTGAGAAAACAGAACTCAGGGTGCTTTGGCTATCAACAAGGGAATATTCTTCCCCCGTCTCTGTGACGAGCGCAAAGCTTCCGACTTATGCTGACCAGAGAGTTTCAACAGGCCAAGCAGCGGGATGGTGAGGCTGATGATGGCGGCATCGCCACTGACCTCGTGTTGACTCCCAAGTTACTCAGCACAGACAGATATCAGACATCCACGTCCATCCTCATTGTGACTTGGGAAGCTGACTGACTGACTACCAGTTCTGGTGGAAGTTGAGATCTGGCAGTTACAACGCTCTGCGTGCTGGAAATCTGCCCGGGATAACTGGGTCAGTGTTGAATTCCACCTCGTGGGCACGTCGCACAACAGTCGGTGAGCGGGCAGTTGGAGTGCGGCGCTTGGCGTGCCCTGAGAGTGGCAGCATCTGTGCTGGGAATTCCTGAAAGGCGCACAGATGCGGCGCACCTTGTGAGCAAATCAGACAGATTGGGGTATGTCTTGAGGAAACGCTGCACTATCAGATTTAACACATGGGCAGGCATGGCACATGTGTCAGTCTGCCGAGTTGCAGAGCCGCCACCAGGTTACGGACGTTGTCACACACAACCATCCCGGCTTGCGGTTCAGCGGTGCCAGCCACAGATAGTCTGCGCCGTGATGCTGTAATAGCTCTTGGGCGGTGTGCCTTTTGTCGCCTAGGCAGCCAGCAGTTTGAGCACCGCCTGCTGGTCGCTTAGCGACGGCACTGCTGCTGTGCCTAGAGCTACCGACTGATGGCGCCGTGCCCAAGGATTGTAGTTCGGAGGAGGAGGTGGAGGAGGGGTGGGAGGAGGAGGAGGCATGTAGGCCTGAAACACGTGACCGAAGGTAGGCCCCGCAATCCTCGGCGTCGGCGTATATGAGCAGCCCGGGTCAGACTCGTCCCAGCCCCACCAAGTAACCAATGTGCCGTCAGCGTATATAGTGGCCCTGCCCGGCAAGCATCGTCCACGGTCCGTGGTCAGGTGGACCTTGTCAGAAACGGCGTGGTCAGGGACGGATGATGTTGTCTGACAAGTGCTGGTGCAGGGCTGGGACGGCCAATCGGGAAAAGTAGTGGCGGCTGGGGACCGAATACCGAGGGGCGGCCGCCGCCATGAGGTTGCGAAAGGCTCGGTTCTCTACAGCCATAGGGCAGCATTCCAGGCTAAGCAATCTGGGATGTGCACATTAAGGCTGGGCGTGCGGGTGGGTTGACACTATATTTGCGTTTCCGCTCCAGGTCTGGGTATGGAGAGCTGAACGCGGTGGATGCTGTGGAGGATCGTGGAGGCGACGATGGGGTTTTTGTGGCAGGGTTGGCAGGGGGCTGACTAGCAGCTGACACGGGGAAGGAGAGAGTGGTGTGCACGGCCGGCAGGTGAAGGGCTTGTTGCCACTGAGGGGGGTGCTTAGATTCATATGCCTGCGCATACTGGTGGTAGTTAAGCTAGTAGTGGTGGAACCCCTGCTGAGCCTGGTTTGGCAAATGTTGCCACACCACAGTCGTCGGTCATCCGGTGTTTCCTTAAAGAACTCACACACTTGAAGATCTAGCCCTCGCCGCAAGAGCCTCCCACGGAGCTTCACTAGTTGACAGTGGCGCTGATGCACCAGCTCTGGCGCCTCCTCCGTCTGGCCCCACCACTGCCTTTCCAACCTGTTCAGGTCGAGGACTCCCTCCGTCTCAGAAGCACTGTGTTCACCCGGCCTCTCAACCCAGCTTGGGTCTGTCACCTCATCATCCTCCGCTCCTCAGTCTGCTCCCCCCTCGGACTTCGCCCTGACAACAACTTCCCCACTGTCTGACAACCGGTGTCTCCTCATCGTCGGACACTTTTACACACTTCCACTACGTCAAGAAGGTCATCATCACCCACAGACTGTGACTGGTGGAAAACCTGGGCCATCGGAAAATGCTCAGCAGAACACCGGACAAGTGGTTTGTGACTGTGGGAAGGTCCAGAAAACAGTTCCTCAGAGTATGCGGTTCAAATGCCAAATTTTCCAGGGGGAGGGGAGAATGGGGTGGGAGGAGGCGAGGTGAGGAGATGGTGGGAGTGGCGATTTCGGTGACATGGGTGGACTGCGTGGAAGAATGACTGGGGTGGACAAATTGCCGAAGCATTGTCAGCAACCGACCATCACCTGTTCGCACTGTTTGGCCTCAACAGTGCTGACACACGAGTCCCAGTAACTTCAGACATGAACCTAGGGAGGTAGCTCTGCGGCGTTCCCCTGCTCCCTCATCAGCAGGTGGTGTCTCACCCGCCCAGGACCACGGCCTCTGACCCCCTGAGTAGTTGACGCCCACGTCCCCGCCCTCGTCCTACCCTAGCCCTGGGCGTTTAAACATTTTAAAAGAGATGTATAACTTTATTTTTTTTTACTTTTTTTTTTTTTTTTTGTGTTTTTTTTTTTGTGTGTTTTGTTTTTTTGAGTTTTTAAAAACCAAACAATGCTATCCTATTGCTATGGCTATTTTCTAGCCAAGTATCAAAGGAAGCACAGTACTATGCCAGATGAGATGACACTGAGTTATGCCTAATAAATCCAAACCCCTACTGAATTTTGCACTTCGGCCTTTGCTATGGATATGTGCGCCACTAAGCGCAGAACACAGCGAGTCGCAAGTCCCACTACAAATTGCTCAGAATTGGCAAGTACATGCACTGCAGAAACTACAGCCACCAGCAGATCAACCAGAAATCAAATATATAGAACGCTACTGTAGGCTTCAAGAAGCTATTTGTATTCCTATGGCTATTTTCTAGCCAAGTATCAAAGGAAGCACACTACTATGCCAGATGAGATGACACTGAGTTATTGCCTAATAGAAATCCAACCCCTACTGAATTTCTCCACTTCGGCCTGTTGCTATGGATATGTGTGCACTAAGCTAAACACAACGGTAGCAAGTCCCCCTGCTAATTCCTCACAAAATGGTAAAAGATGCAAATAAAATAAAAAAGTAGAACGTTATTGTAGCCCTAAGAGGGCTGTTGGGTTCTTTGGAGAATCAATCCTGCCAACAGTAAGCTAATAGACACACCTAACGCTTTCCCTGACCAGCAGCAGATCTCTCCTAGCGGCATCCAGAGACAGAATGATCGCAGAGCGCGGCAGCGGCTAGTCTATCCCAGGTCACCTGATCTGGCCAGCCAACACTGCTATCGACGGGTAAGGGTACACCGTCATGCGGGGTGGAGTGCAGAGTCTCCTGGCTTGTGATTGGCTCGTTTCTGGCCGCCAAAAAGCCAAACGGCGGGAGCTGCCATTTTCCGAGCGGGCGAAGTATCGTCCGAGTAAACGAGCAGTTTCGAGTACCCTAAATCGACCGAGCATTCAAGCTCGGACGAGCATGTCGCTCATCTCTATTCCACATCAAAGTTGTTAACTTTGTCGCCAATGCTGTGTTATCCACAAAATATATGGCAAACTTTACATATTAGGGATATTTATTCAGCGCTTCTGCGCATCGTTTACATTCCCCGCCCCGGCATATCCTAAACTTATAAGAACGCTTACTACTCATGATCTTATACAAAAGGTTCTTAGAAGTGCTGTTTGGGGAGTAGCCTAGAGACAGGGGCTTGGATTGGGAAAGCTCGCCTGGCAGCGAAACGCCAGCTCCATGCGCATCATGCGCTTCTTGCGATCTGTTTACATTCCCCTCCCGCCCATATCCCAAACTTATAAGAACGCTATACACTTAACTTGGGGAGGCTGGGACCGAGTTCTGACCCTGGGCTGTCTATACTGCCACGCAGAGAATGCGGGGCCTACCGCGGTCCAGGTCTCAAAGGCCTACTATACCTCCTCCACCCCCCTCCCACCTCCCCTTCGAATTACCATCCGTGGGCATGGCGCCATCAGTCGGTAGCTCTAGCACAGCAGCAGTGCCGTCGCTAAGCGACAGCAGGCGGTGCTGAAACTGCTGGCCTAGGCGATAAAAGGCACACGCCCAAGAGCTATGACAGGGCATCCACATCAAAGTTGTTAACTTTGTCGCCACCCTGCTGTGTAATCCACAAATATACTTGCAAACTTTTAACCATTTAGGGATATTATTTCAGCGCTCTTGCGCATCTGTTTACATTCCCCTCACCCGGCATATCCTAAACTATAAGAACGCTAATACACTTGATCTTATACAAAAGGTTCTTAGGAAGTGCTGTTTGGGGAGTAGCCTAGAGACAGGGGCTGGATTGGCTGAAAGCTCGCCTGGCAGCGGAGAGCCCGCTCCATGCCAAGATCAAACTAACATGTTTTAACTGCAGCACCTTTATCTACTATAGTTCACTGCCTCATACATGTCCCCTTATCAACGAGCTGTTGTCAGGCAAATTTTGGGTTGTTTTTCATGGCTTCCATGTTAACTTGTGCGCCACCCTGTGTGTAATCCACAAAATATACTGGCAAACTTTTATCATGTACCGATATTATTTGAGCGCTTGCTCACATCTTTGGTCCCCTCTTGCCACCCATTGGTTGAAGCCTGAGTCCATTTAGGGTATGTCGACATTGCCACTCTCTAGCCTGCTGCCGCTGCCTCTGCATGCCGTCCCTATAGTGTCAGGGTCAATTATGGATGTTTTAGATGCTATCTAGCCTCATTCGGTCACTGTCATGGCCCTGCTGTTGCCCTAATTTTGGCAAATGGTGCGATTAGCAGCCTCAGAGGCCCATGCAGGCGCCCTGCTGTTCCTGTCATTCCGTGTGTTTCCATCCTTTTCTGAGGTTCCCAGGTGTTGGCCAACGATTCCCTGTGCAGAGCCTTGGTCCCGTGAAAATACTCGAGTCTCCATTGACTTCAATGGGGTTCGTTATTCGAGACGAGCACTCGAGCATCGGGAAAAGTTCGTCTCGAATAACGAGTACCCGAGCATTTTAGTGTTCGCTCATCTCTACTCCTAAGTAATATTTAGCAAACAGCAGATTGTATGTAACGGAGGCCAGACAGGCCCTGCAGCGAGAACCTGTGCCCAATGCATATCTACTACCGCCACTGTGTGCTTCAATTTACAATCCACTTAGCTCTGGCTACTTGTAAAGGTCCGGCGTATTCTGCATGAAGAATTTCCTATCTCCGCTGCCAATGGCCGCCTCCATCTAAATGACAAAGAGCAGAGATCAAAGTCACAAAGCGCGGCCGCGTAAATGGAGACATTGAATATATATTTATGGCGTAGCCCCGGGGGGAGAGGAATGAGCGCCGCACCAACACTTTTACTGGATTGAATATTGGGACCTGTCATAAAGGGAGAAGCCTCCACCTGCGAATGGATATGACTAATACATCATTACACTTCACTGGCGACCCCGAGACACCCCGATTATAACAGTCACAGAAATTACCCGGAAAAATAAAATTCACCTTTTAGGGGAAATTTTAATAGGTTCTAAATTTAAAGTGTCCCCAGACGAGTGGTGCCCAAAATATAGACACCCTCACAGGACTAAGGTACTGGACGCCAAACATAATAGTACTCATATAATACCACACACATAATACTGCCCACATAATAGTACTCATATAATAATGCCCCAATAATAGTACTCACATAAACCATACACATAATAGTACTCACATAAATAGTACTCACATAATAATACTCTTATAATACCGCCCACATAATAATACTCTTATAATACCGCCCACATAATAGTACTCACATAATACCATACACATAATACCACACACATAATTCTGCCCACCAATATAGTACTAACACATATACAATAACACAGTAGTAGACTCAAAAATACCATACACATAGTAGTAACTCCACACATAATACCATAATACATAGTTAGTCACTCACAAATACCATAACATTAGTACTCACAATATTACCATACACATAATATCACTCACATAAGTACCATTACAACATAATAGTACTACATAATACCCATACAACATAATAGTACTCACAGAATACCATACCACATAATAGTGATGCAACATAAACCCCATACACATAATAGTACTCACATAATACCATACACATAATGGACTGAAGAATAAGAGCGGTGCACAGGCAGGGAGAGAGCGGTGCACAGGCAGGGATGGAGTGGTGCACAGGCAGGGAGAGAGCGGTGCAGCGAGATTACTCTCTCAGGGATCAGGGGAAACGCATGGTAAACGCGTCACCCAATCTCCAGGACAGCTATCTGGAGGGTCTTGCAGTGCTGGATCCTCCTGTCTTCAGACTACAGTCCAGAAATGATGGTATATGACAATGACTATAGCTGTCTTATAGTATCTCTGTCTAGGAAAGCTGGGTGACAGGTATCATAGGTACATCACAGCTCCCACATTACTCTGCCTCCAGGAGCGTTCCCTTGCATTCACCAGAATTGTCCTTCGTCACATCATACGTATCTTATGTTTCGTTGCTATAAACTTGTTGTTGGGTTACATTGTATAACACCTGGTTGCTATGGGTAATAGTATATTTTCCATGGTCACACTGTATAATATCCAGTTGCTATGGGTTACAGAGCGCTGTTTCTCCTATGAAGGCTGATGAATACATTGGCAGTAGCTGGTGATGCCGGGTCGCCGGCTCGGGATGAGGTCACACAATCAATGCAGAAATTCATAGGCAGGAAAGAAAGCAATCACCGGCGGCCATGGATTGTAGATGTTACAGCGACGGGGTGAAAGGAGCAGCTGAGATGCAATGTGACTGGGCAGAAGAACTGACAATCTACTATAATAATATAGTGTGTCCTTGGCCCTAGGAGATGTGGCCCTCAGATCAGGCTTAGCTCCTACTCATCTGTAAACTCCCTTCATAAGTATCTGCTGGATATTTCCATGACTAAAGAAGTGTCTTGATCAGTAAAGATGTCCATAATGACATCATACAAATAATCTGACATCAGAGTTATGGAGATGACCACGCCTACAATGACATCATACAGATAATCTGACATCAGAGTTATGGAGATGACCACACCTACAATGACATCATACGGATAATCTGACATCAGAGTTATGGAGATGGCCACGTCTACAATGACATCATACAGATAATCTGACATCAGAGTTATGGAGATCACCACGCCTACAATGACATCATACGGATAATCTGACATCAGAGTTATGGAGATGAGCACGCCTACAATGACATCATGCATACATCTGATAATGACAACAGATCAATGGAGAAGGTCACACCCACCATTACATCATATATGACATCTAACATAAGATCAAAGGAGAAGGACACACCCACAACAATGACCTGTCCACACCCACAATTATGCTAATAGAAATGTTTAATAGGTGAGTGACTTGTTGGGTCGGTGAGGGGGTCTACAGGGTTCCAGGTGTTGAAGACTTGGTGCAGACACGGTTAAATCCCCATTGAGCGTCAGGAATGGGCCGAGCCTCCAATCAGTGAGCTGCATTTGTAGACATTAGCTCCGATTCATTATGACTGAGGCTTCTGAATAGCGGCTTGATAAATTAGACGGCTCTATATTTAGCAAATTGTTTTATTTTTCAGCTGCCTTGTACTCCTTTTTCTCAGAGACAAATTAGCATCACACGGCCGACTCATGTAGCTATAAGGAGAAGCTGAGAAGATCCTTTCCCGGGAAGAAAAACCATCAAAGGAGCTTCACATTTGTCTTAGACTTGTAAATTTCGGAAATCTGAAGATATTGATAGAACTAATTCTTATGACGACCTGGAGATCTGGAAAGACATCACGAAGAAAAGTGTCTAGGTGGTCACCTCATCTATGGAAACCAGTAGGAAGAATCTGGAAGGACATCATGACCAACATGAAGGATCTGGAAGGACATCATGACCAACATCACGTAGGTGGGCACCTAATCCAAGTCCAAGTGGCATAGTAAGAAGTTTTGTGAGGCACTGGAGATCAAGAAAGCCATCATGACGAACCTCGGAGTCTAGGATTTTGGTAGAAAGAATTAAGATGTTGACATCACAAGGAACAACACAGACTTGGTGGCCACCTCATCTGAAGGATTGAAAACAATGACTAGGTCAGTGATGGCGAACCTTTTAGCGGCCGAGTTCCCAGAAAGCAACCCAAAACCCCCCTTATTTATCGCGAGGTGCCAGCCAAAAATTAAAGCAGTAACTTATTGCTCCCTGTTCATATTGGCCTCCTGAGGACAGCAACACAGTAGAAAGATGGAAAATTTGTATCATTTTAGCTTCTTTCCAGTGTCCCTCTGTACATAGAGAATCAAGGGGCCAGCAGGAGGTCCTTCAAAAGATAAATGGCCGCGTCTATTGATTCTCCCTCTTCCTACTGTCCCAAAATATGACTGAAAGACGCATCTTTTAAGTTGCTTGGAACTGCAGGAAGGTTCTTTGACTCCTGTCTAGAGTGATTGCCTTGGTTTCCCACAGAAAGGGCTCTGAGTGTCACCTCTGGCGCCCGTGCCATAGGTTCGCCACCACTGGAATAGAGGAACTGGAGATCTCAAAAGATGTCATGAAGAACATCTGAGGGGGCCACTGGATCTGAAGTCTTTGGTAGAACATGTTGATTAGGAAATCCAGCAGAAGACAACCCAACTTGATGGCTACTATGGCCCATTAGAAATAGATTTATGGGAGATCTGCCTCAAGGAACCAAAGCCTTACACTATTTTTATCATCCATGAAAGGAAGGGATGGTAGAAGCTTGTGGGGGGATAGAGTTGTACCATAAAGCTCCTTAGCTTCTAATCACTATGATAGTAGTTTTTTCTTTGGTGGCAAAGAATCTACTTGACCCACCTACTTGACTTAACATGATTTTTGTTTTAATGTTTTTAGTCATGGCCCAAAATCTGTGGTGACCCTGCTAGATGACCAGGGTATACAATTCTGGGCTCCAGATTTCATTCATAGATTTCATTCATGGTAGAAGATCTGTCTATTTTCACAAAAGTTGGTGGTGCTACTCTTCCCAAAATGGAGGGTCGGACCTGAGTCTTCTGGTTGGATGTGAAAGCACTCTCAGCCATGAAGCCTTCAACATCACACATCGTCACGTCTCTCCATTGTAAAGCCAACCATGTCCATCACCTGTTTTTCCATAATCCAAAAACTAAGTTGCCCTGAGCTTCTGGTCAACGACGGAGGACATATAAAATCAGATCTGGAATGTTTCGCCGCAGTCTCTCAGGAAATTGACCCATAAATCCTGTTGATTAAAATCTTGTCATCCCGGCAGGCAGGAAGTTATGAAATGTGTTGTGATTGACGTCTGCAGCCTTAGTGGTGGCACATCGTGTGACCTAGATGATGCCTCACACATCCTCATAGATGTTTTGGAGGATTCCATGTTACCATAAGGCCTATGGCAAGGGGTCACCTCTTTAGCTTGAATGGTCGGCCATACCCTCTACAGAAACTATAGAGGCGACAACTCTTCCAAGCTGTAATATTTGGGGCCCTCTGTGATGCAGAACTGAGGGAGTAGAGTTCTCTTTGGCCCTAGAAGTATACATGTAAAGGTTAGGCGCTACATGTATAGTTTGATCCTTCTGGAAAGCGTAATGACCAACTGACCTGAATTCTGAAAATTAAGGATTGTTCCACTCCCAACATAGGCGGGGCTGACAAACTCCTTGTTTTTTTAGTCCTACTCAAAAAATAGGTCCCAGGGTGGGGATTAACATATCTCTAATAAGTAAGTAAGAACACCACAAAACAAAATAACGCTGAAAATAAAACATCTACAGGTTAGCTCCGCCCATTTAAAGGTTAGTCCCCACTTATTATCCAAACGTTTAGGATTTCAAAACCCCATATCCAGTGTCATAAGCACAGGAAGCCGAGATAGGAGATGATGTCTGGAAAGTTTTAGACTTTTGACTACCATGCTTCTTCCATGTCACAGGTAGACAGAGGGAAGCTAAAGTAGTCCAACAATTTATGGAGCCCAATAAACAAGTCACAGCTCGGCTTCCCAGTCCCCCAAGAATGTAAAATCGATGAAGTGGGATATTGGGGTACCACCGAAATCACACCAGATCTTTTAGATTGTAGATGGAGTTGCCCTTTAAATTTGCTCCCAATGCAGGGATAATGTAAGGATGCTGAATGTATGGGCTATAGATCAGAGGAAGAGGCAGAGCTGCTCTGTAAAATCTACTACATGGAAATGTCGGCTCGAGGCCAAAGATGTGGAGTTCTTCTCCAGCTGAGTTTTCTCAAGGCTCATCCAAACTTCTAAAGGGATTATTGATTCCTAATGACTTGTGAAGGGGATTGAGGAGAGCGGAGAACGCAAAGATGAATTTCCTCACAGTTACCAATCTCCGAATTACAAACATCACCCTGGACTGGAACTGGAACCTGATCATCACTCACTCAGCTCAGCAAATCTCAGGTTTTCTACTCCAGTCACCTCCAAAGCTGCATTTACAATATACCTAATAAAAACAGAAAAATGGTCCTCACCGGGATCATAAGAGAAACTAAAAACTGACCCTGCCGGTCCAATGCCAGGAAAATGCAACACAAATAAACCAGTAATAAGCAATATAATATCTAAAATAGTTATAAAGAAATTTTTTTTTTAATTTTTCCAAAATTTTTTCTCCCCAAGTCCATAGTCCATAATGACCCACATTTTCAGCCCCCCCCCCACCTAACACCCCCCACCACCATTATACAACTAAAACATAAACAGTATAATAATAATATAAACACAACAATTCAACAACGACACAAATTATCATCATTCCCACAGAGCTAAAGTTCCACATCTATCGGATCCTCAAAACAAAAACTACAGTGTCAGCCCAAAACCAGGAGTGGAGATGACAGACTAAGGGACACTAAAGGAGAAGCCCCTCCAAAGGAGAGAGGCCCTCCCCGTGCCCAGCCTCTCATACTCCAGAGAGCGCACCTTCACCAGGTCACCCAGAATGTTCCTAACCACCTCATCCACCGGGAGGGTTTTACGCTGCGTCGACACTAAGCACCGTGCGTTCCACGTGTGGTACCTGACCACTAGGCTAACTAGGAATAACGTGCAGCGGTCCCGGCCACCCAGGCCTCTGAATGCTCCATAGGCCCACTCCGCATAGGAGAGACCGGCCAACCCGGGCCAATGGATGGAAGCGCCCACCCGGTTGTACACCTCTGTGTTAAAGGGGCACTGAAGCAGGAAGTGGTCCATGCTCTCCAGCAGACCACCGCACTCCGACTGGGGACAACCCCTTTCCTCAGAGCTCCTACACTTCAGATTGTCCCTCACACACAGCTTTCCATGGAAGACCAACCATGGTAACCAACCCTTCCACTGGTTAATCTTCTGAGAGGCAATCTTAAGCCTTCCGCCCCAGTTTTCCCCCTGGCCAAATTCGATGCCGAGAATTTTGGCAGAGTCTTGGGGCCCTGGAAGAGTCTCCGGGAGATCAAAGTCCGGACCTCCCTCTCCCAGCCAGAAACTCTCACACTTATCTCGGTTGATCTTTGACCCAGAAGCCTCTGAGTAGCGGTCAACCTCCGACATCACCCATTGCGCTTCACCTTGCGAGGACACAAAAACGTGTCTATTCTAGACCTGCAGCTACCCCTATAATAGGTGAACCCCGTGTGGCCTGGGGTGTGCTGGATGTGGACATCCACCAGGCGAACCTCACTAGCTATGCTATTAAGTGTTACGCTATCATAAGTCAGCTTGTCTATGGAACCTCCCCTATCCTGGAGCCTTGTGACAGCATTGACGTCTCCTCCAAAGACCACCTGCCGACTTGTAAAAAGGTAGGGCTTGATCCTCATAAAGAGACACTTCCTGTCCCACTTAGACTGGGGACCATAGATGTTAATAAGTCGAAGTTCTTGTCCCTTCATGAGGACATTCAGGATCAGGCACCTCCCCATTTCTAAGTCAATAACCGGTCGGCATTCTACCGGTGTGGTAAAGAGGACCGCCACTCCGCTATACGGCTCGGCCGCAAGAGACCAATGGGAAGGCCCGTGTCTCCGTTCCCTCTTAGCTTTATACACGGCCGCCAAATCTGGCAACCTGGTCTCCTGCAAAAATAAAATGTCGGCTTCAACCCAGCCGAGAAAATCAAAGGCCGCAAATCTAGCCGCATCAGACTTAATACTGTGACACGAGAAGAAAAAAGGTAGCAGGCAACTACGTCTCTTCCATATATACGATACACCTTGACAAATGCTGGGTCTGCAAATTCATTCGGTGGTGCACTCCGTATACAGTGTGACAGCCAAGATACGATGAACAAATCCAAATAAAGAAGAAAAGACGGGTCACTCACCGATACGTGAAAGTTTATTAAAGCCGGTTGGAGCAGGTAGAGAGGTGCCGGTGAGTGACCCGTCTTTTCTTCTTTATTTGGATTTGTTCAGACTTAATACTGGCGACATTAATGGACGCCAGCGTCAACGGAGTGGGTGCTGCCATCAAGAGTAATTGAGTTAGACACCTTTCTTTTTCCCACCACCCTCCTTACCACCGTCTGACGAGGAGCAACCTTCTCGCTTAAAGAAGACGGACATCCCCCCTCGAGGACTTTTCATCCTCCGAGGAGGGAGACTCAGAGCCCCCCACAGGACCTACCGCCACTGACTCCGGATCCTTACCCCCTACCTCCTCTTCCGAAGAGGAGATATCCTTGAGGGCTTGGAAACAGAAAGAACAATCAAAGAGGAGGTGGTTTGGCCTTCCTTTGAAACGGCTGAAGCTTTTACAGCTTAGCGTTTTTTCTTTTTGGCACCCTTCTTAAGTTTTTCATCTAGCCACCTCCTAATGTCCTCATCCATACTCTCATTAAGTGAGGAACTTTCTCCAGCCTCCTGACCTCTTCATCCAAGTCCTGTTCCCACAGGGCCTTAGCTGCGGCAGCACTTGTCTCAGGAACAGGGCTCCCAACAGCCTTCGGAGGCCTTCGGAGGCCTTCAAGTCGCCTCAAGTTAGAGGGCGGCATGGTTTTGCCTTTCTTCCTTGGCCCATTCAGCCTTAACAGAACCATCCACAGCAGACTATTGGTAGTAAATCCCATAACACTTAATAACTATGGATTACACTTTTGACAACCATACTAACCAAAACATCACCCACCCTTCAAATAACGGAGGCAGAGGCTTGTTGTTGGGTGTAAAACGCTCACAGCATATTTTAATGGCACATCCTTGTGGCAAAACAGCTTGGCAACTTAAGCCATCAGGTTTATAAGGCACAACGGTTGATATTATTTGCACACCACCACCAGGAGCGGTATGCCCAGCCGGACTCCCGACTGGCAAGTCGTCCACCTGGTAACACACTTGTCTCCTTTTTCCGCCAGCTGTGACTTAAATACATATGTATAACAATTCAACATAACATAGCAGCAACAATACAATTGGAATATAAACACTCAAAAAGGGGAGGGAGGGAAGCTTGAGGTGAAGTTCAAAGAGGCCGAACCCTAGACCACTTCCCCCTTTTATACCCGAAAGTGACTGATGGGAGGGGAGGAGAAAACTCTGCATCTTGGGAAACAGAACAACCCCACCCCTTCCTAAAGTGCACGTTAACCCCTTTTATCCGTGAGAAAAAACTATGGACACCAACAGTCTGTGTGCACCCTTCTTATTCAGTGGGGTGTACGCGCCAGGAGAAACCCCTCAGATCTCTCACACGGGGCTCCAACTATATTGGCAAAGGAGCGAGGGCAGTGCCTGAGGGGTGACCAAGCTCACCACACAGATGACACCTGATCTGCTCACAGTTTGCGCCAAGATGACCAATCCCACCACACAATGTGCACTTCTGTACATGGCAGTTGGCTCTAAAGTCCGTGGGATCACCGCATCTGTGGCAGACCTTTGGCTGCCCCTGGTAAAAGATCAGGATTCTGTCCCTCCCCAAGAAAGCTGAGGAGGGAATGTGGGTGACCGTGCCTCCTGAACGCCTCAACTTAACCATGAATGGTTCTGACCAGATGCCAAACTCATCCAAATTCTTTTTAGGAACTGCCACCACTTCGCCATACCTGTTCAACCAGGTCATAATATCCATACATGAAAGTGACTCGTTAAATGTTAAAACGGTCACTCTCTTGACCTCATTTTGATGGGACACCGCTTGCACAGTGAAATCCTGCCAGCCGGGCTCATTGCGCCTCAGCTCATAATTCGTGAGTCGCCCGTTCAGTCGCTGCCCTCGCTCCTTTGCCAATATAGTTGGAGCCCCAGTATGAGAGAGCCGAGGGGTTGCTCCTGCTGTGGAGGGTTCTACAAGGGCAGAAGGGGCAGAGGGGCCAAGGAAGAAAGGCAAAAACATGCCGCCTTCTAAGTTGAGGCAACTTGAAGGCCGTCGAAGGAGCAGAGAGCTTGGGGAGCCCCAGGCTGCTGGGGTGAGCCATAGCCCTGTTCCCCAGACAAGTGCTGCTGCAGCTGAGGCCCTGGGGCAACAGGACTTGGCTAAAGAGATCAGGAGGCTGGAGAGAGAGGAAGAGGCCATCACCACTGGTTCCTCTCTTTATGAGAGTATGGATGAGGACAATAGGAGGTGGCTAAATGAAAAACGTAAGAAGGGTGCCAAAAAGAAAAAACGCAAAACTGTAAAAGCTGCAGCCGCTTCAAAGGAAGGCCAAATCACCTCCTCTTTGATTGTTCTCTCTAACTATTTCCAAGCCCTCAAGGATATCTCCTCCTTGGAAGAGGAGGTAGGGGCTAAGGATCCGGAGATAGTGGCAGTACATCCTGTGGGGGGTGCCAAGTCTCCCTCCTTGGAGGATGAAAGGTCCTCGAGGGGGGATACTGGCCCAGAGTCTGGTGATGGGGACGATGAGTCTGACGGTGGGGTGACCAAGGGGACAATGGACATTTCTGTCTCCCTAAAGCATAGAGGTTGCTCCTCGTCAGATGGTGGTAAGGAGGGAGTTGGGAAAAAGAAAGCCATCTAACTCAATCACTCATGATGGGGGCACCCACTCCGTTGACGCTGGCGTCCATTAATGTCCCCAGTATTAAGTCTGATGCGGCCTTTGATTTTCTCAGCCGCGTTGAAGCCGACATTTTATTTTTGCAGGAGACCAGGCTGCCAGATTTGGCGGCCGTGTATAAAGCTAAGAGGGAATGGAGACACGGGAGTGGCGGTCCTTTGAAGGCAATTGAAGGGCCCAGCCTCATGAAATCGCCAGGTTCGGATGGCTTAACATCCAAGTTTTATAATACCTTTAAGGTGGCCTTGGTTCCCCTCTTGACTGAGGTATATAATGAGTGTCTTTCCTCGGGCGCTCTGCCGAAGTCAATGAGGAGGTCAGCCCTGATCACTCTGTCAAAGGGTAAGGACCGATCTTGTATTGAGAACTGGTGGCCCATAGCACTGTTTAATCGGCTGGTGCAGTTTGCACCCCAGCTCCTTTCGGGGACCCAGCACTGTCCCCATGGTTGTCCTCTGAGCCCACTTCTATACGTGTTTGTGATTGACCCATTCATTAGAAGGGTTGATCGTGGGCCGTTGGTGGGAGTCAGGATGGACCAGAAGGCACCGGAAGCCACTCTAGGGGTGGCAGCATATGCCGATGATGTCACCGTTTTTGTGTCCACGGAAGGGGATGCGCAATGGGTGATGTCGGAGGTTGACTGCTAGTCAGGGGCTTCTGGGTTCTAAATCAACTGGGTTGAGTTTGAGAGTCTCTGGCTGGGTCCAGGGTCCAGGCTTTGATCTCCCGGACACTCCAGGAGGGAGGTTACCGCACAAGGAGACAAGGCGGGTTGTGTTTGGTCAACCCTGTGGTATTCTTAACGAATACCTTTCTTAAAATCAATGTAGCAAACCTTGGGAAAGAGAGGGCTCCTCCGTGGGTATGCTCCTGTAGGGGATGGTTTAGGCCTTTCTTCCAGGAATGGGAGACAGGAGGACAAGTGAAGGATCTTTGAACACTTCATGGGCATATTCCGGCTTACGTTACCCTAGTGCCGACGCCGGTGGGGTCTGGGAATGAGGGAGATCAGGACCATGTCAAGGAAACTCCTCGACCATAGGGTTCTGTTGACCCATTTCCGGAAATTGGGAATGCCCAAATTGGGATCTGGGGTGGGTTTGAGACTTTTGAATTCCATGAGGATCCCCTTGAAGTTTTGGGACTTGGCTTGGCGCTGCGTTGATGGTAATCTGTATGTGAAGGACAATTTGAAGAACAGGAGGAAAGGGGTTGTCCCCGGGAGGAGTGGGGTGGCCTGCTGGAGAGCATGGACCACTTCCTTCTTCAGTGCCCCTTTAACACAAAGGTGTACAACCGGGTGGGGGCTTCCATCCATTGGCCGGTCTTTCCTATGCGGAGTGGGCCTATGGAGCATTCAGAGGCCTGGGTGGCCGGGACCGCTGCACGTTATTTCTAGCTAGTCTAGTGGTCAGGTACCACACGTGGAACGCACGGTGTTTAGTATCAGCTCAGAATAAAATCCTCCCGGTGGATGAGGTGGTTAGGAACATTGTGGGTGACCTGGTGAAGGTGCGCTCTCTGGAGTATGAGAGGCTGGGCACGGGGAGGGCCTCTCTCCTTTGGAGGAGGTTCTCCTTTAGTGTCCCTTAGTCTGTCATCTCCTCTCCTGGTGTTGGGCTGATCCTGACACTGTAGATTTTAGTTTTGAGGATCCGGTAGATGTGGGGCTGCAGGCCCCGAACTTGGGCTTTGTGGGAATAATGATATTTTGTGTAGTTTTTGAATTGTTGTATTTTATATTATTATTATTATTATTATTATATTGTTTGTGGTAGTTATGTGAAAGTAGGGGGGGGGGGGGGGGTAGGGGGGGGTGAGTATGGATTATGGAATGGGCACTGGGACTTGGGGGGTAGAGGGTGTGTGGTGCTGGGGAGAAAAAGGGGAAAAACTTATGTTGTAGTACTGTGCACTGTATATATACAGGAGAAGTGGAGCTGTACTCCTGGTTACACCGGTTGCCTTCTCTCCGTCTATTACTTTCAGTCTTTGGTTTCTTGGACACTTGAGGTGACAGATGAATGGATTGTAATGGCGCCATTATCTCCTGATAACAATACACTGTGATTACCCTGCCGCCCATCACATCATCCGCACATCGTGCCCACTCCACCTTACGGAGACATCTCTGCCTCTGAAGTCCTCTGTGCTGCTTCTGTGCGCCGTAGTTTCTTGCTGCTTTTGAAATATTCATATTAATATAATCATGAAATTGTCTTTTTAAACACTCTGGTCCCTCACACAGAACCGGAGCCTTATTGCTTCCTGAAATCCTCTGTACCGCTGTGAGTTTCCCTGACCTCTCCATTTGATAGCAGAAAAGCAGATCTGTAAAGACGCACACGACTCCGCCACAAATCATCTAGTAAGCAGCCGCTCCGGCGCATTCCCAGCAGGAATAAGAACGCCGCTTCCTGTGGAGAAATTACCGGATGAAAAAACAAGACTAAATGTAAAAATAACTGGATCGCTCCGGTTTACGTGTAATGACCGTGGCGGTGGCGGCAGCGGAGTTATACTTTAAATCGGAGATGATATCCGCAAAAATCCCAATTTATTTAAGTTTATTTTTTTATAATTAATTTATTTTCTTTTTCCTGCCGTACATTTTCGAGGCCACGTTGGGAATCCCGGAGAGACGCGGATTTCATTAGCCTCCTTCCGTTAGAGCAGAGAGAAGCGCTAGTGTGGCGGTAATGTGCTGAGAGAGCGGGGGAGAGAGCGCGGAAGGGGAGGCTGATAAACAGATAAATAAAAGATGCGGGACATGTCATCTTCTCTTACCTTCTCCCATCAGTGATTTGTGCAATTCCTTATGGAAATTCCGCAGGAGGAAAGAGTCGGGATCAGCTTTTAATGGAGAGGTGGTTATATAAAGCGTCATATTAGGTGAGGGTTATACGGGTTCTCTTATCCTTGGGAGGATGGTTCAGTGAAGTTGAATTATACGGCCATATCACCCATCATATAATTCTACATACACCTCATCAGAATTTTGGGGCATCATATCTTTGATCAGTGTTTAGTATCGCCTCTAGAGAGATGTGTCCTCACACTGCTGTTCCCTTAGCTCTCTGCACTGGGCTGCTCCACTCATACTCGAGTGCCTACTGTGTTATTCAAACTAGATACAGTACACTGGACACTCGACAGAACTTTTAGAGAAGTTATAATCTTAAAAATATATATCCACTTTGCTACCAATACGTATAGTCCACAGCTCAAGTTCATGTCCACGTTTTGGGTCAAAACTGCTTCCTCTACTTGGAGCAGATCTTTGAAGACGTCCTTCACAATCCCTAAAAACATCAAAGGGCATCGCTGAGGACGAAGGTCATGATGCAACATTTATAGTGGTCATCAACAATATCAAAGGTCTTTCCACCCATTACATTCCTTGATAGCTCCTCAGAGGTCCGATTTCGAGAAAACCCGGCGTGCTGAGAGGAAGAAGTCTTGAAAAAACCTTTTCTCTAGATTAGAGTATTAGAGTCTCAAAAAAGTGGCATACGGTGGGGGAAACCCTGGTAGTTTCCAATTCTATTTTCAAACTGCTCCAATGTTGTCATCACCAGGAGGTATGACTGGGGTCCAGGAATTGAGAGCGGATTAGAATAAACTACTTCAATCTGTGGACCCAGTGGTATGGTCGCTTCTAGATGAGGTTCCACATAAATGAGGCAGTGGCCAATGGTTCTTCAAGTCCAAATGTGCAGAATGAAGGTTCGGTCCATGAAGTAAAGGACACACATGACTAATCTTTACTTCTGAGAGTAAAGTTTACCAGTAATAGCGCCAGGTGGCTCCAGCCCTGACACCAGAGACCGGCTATGGGGCAATAGGAGCGGCTCTGCATCAGTTTTGGAGGGATCGGGCTTGTCACACTGGAATATGTTGGAGTGACGCTTTACCCGAACACCTCCTGTCTCCCGCCGCTGAGGCCTGTGCACGATTGATAAGCAGACAATTACCACCACATTATACATCACTGTGACAACGCCGCCCGATGCAGAGATTGCTGCCTGCTCCGGCTACACGGAGGAGATCATAGGAGACAGATGGTCTGTGCACCACAAAAGTCTCCATGAAGGTATAGGTGAAGCCTGATGATTGTAGGACAACACGAAACTCAGGGATAATAGGAAGACATAAGCCCCGATGATTATAGGACAACATGGAATCTAGTGATTATAGGAAAACATGGAGCTCGTGATTATAGGACAACGTGGAATCTGGTGATTATAGGAAAAAACACAAAGCAGGTGATTATAAAAAAAAACCATGTAGCTCGGTGATAAGAGTACAACTTGAAGTCTGTGGAATATAAGAAAATATAGAGTCTGGTGATTATAGTACAAAGTGGAGCCTGGTGATTATAAGAAAACATTGAGACCGGTGATTATAGGACAACATGGAGCCTGTTGATTATAGGACAAAGTGGAGCCTGGTGATTATAAGAAAACATTGAGACCGGTGATTATAGGACAAAATGGAACCTGTTGATTATAGGACAACGTGGAGCCTGGTGATTATAAGAAAACATTGAGTCCAGTGATTATAGTACAATGTGGAGCCTGGTGATTATAAGAAAACATGGAGCCCAGAGATTATAGGAGCCTGGTAATTATAAGACAACATGGAGAAGAGATATACTTATCCATCTTGTAAGACTTACATGAGGGCTTATGGCTTCACATTTAATCAACAGCAGGGAAATGACCCCTAGCATTTAGTGATGTCAGTAAGAAGAAGAAGGTGAAGTCCTAGAAGTGATAATATGGCCCTCACACAGTCCAGAGCATCCAGTCTGTCGGGGATTTAATGAAGAGACAAAAGGAACAAGCCTACATCCACAGAAGACGTGCATACAGTTCTCCAAGATGTCTGGAACAACCTTCCTCCAGTGTGAAGAAGTACAAGGAGTCCTGGAAGTGATTATATGGCCACACATGCCCTTGTCTCATCATCATCATCATGTGAAATGACATGAGAAGGTGGAAATATCCACCTTGTGCTAGAGCACCAGGGTATAACCTTCCAGCGCACAGATAGAGGATGTAAAGTACCAGAGTGAGTAACAACAGTTCCACTTCAACAAATTTTTTTTTTACTCCGGTGTATAGAAGAACAAGAAGTCTTGAAGTAATGATATTGAAACCACACTGAGCCCTGATGTCATCATCTGACCTGTTTGGGATTGCATAAGAACTGTGCTTAGTTCTCTGAGATGTGTGGAACAACCTCCCTGCCGAGTTCTTCACATGTATCTAGTAGAACTAGTATATGCCTACTATTAAAGTGGTAATATAGAAGAGATATGTCTACTAGTATTTCCACTTGTCTGTTCCAGAATGTTTGGACACTGGCAGGTGTACCTCTTGATGGTATAGGGAAGCGCTCCAGAGGATATAACTAGCTGTATGTACATCACGCTGAGAACGCCTCTGAAGTAAATTGCTTTTCTTCATGTTGCAGAATTCCATATAGATAAGGTGAGCAAGGAAAGCGCTGTCTCCAAACACTGCGGCCAGAGCCAGCAAACAGATTAGCGCCCTCATCATGGTCTGGAGTGAAGGTGACAGAGAAATAAGTGGCGCGGAGACCCCCTGCGGAGCGCACAGATACAGGACTCATTAACTGTGACTGCCACATGAAACGTGTGACTGGAAGGAGCCGATAACATCTCCTGCCTTCATCCCACATCAAAAGTGACAGCTGCCAAGTGCCCGGAACACCTACCTGCTGCGTACTAACCTCCTGCCGGAGATCACTGTAATACCAGGTACAATGGGGGACTACCTGCACCCAGAGGAAGGTGATCTACAGGTGATCTACCGTACACCGATTGACTGTAAAAATACCTCACCAAGGTATCACACCAACAGGGGGCAGTGTAACGGGCTGCAGGAAAGACATTGGGGCACATTTACTTAGGTCCTTGCGCCAGTTTTCTGTTTGACTTTGCAGGTTCTTTCTAGTGCAGGTATTTAAGAAGTGTCTGCTCCACAATTGTCTCAGTCTCAGTCTCAGTTCTCAGTCGGACCGTAGGAATCGCACCAGAATTGTGTTGCACACCCCATGTTAAACGTGCGCCAAAAAAGTGGTGTACTCTGTTGGGGCAGAATAGGGAGTGCCAGATTAAAGAAGACCCGGCACCAGAAATCCTGAATCTGGCGCCCCCTACACACTACACAGGCAAACTGCATTTAGTGAAGTTTGCCCTGTTCTTAGTAAATGTGCCCCATGATGTTCTGGGTCCAATCGAGAACAGTTCTGGTTTCTCATAAAACCACTGCGGACCAGGTGCCGGAGGCTGGCTGTCATGCTGGTCCTGTTACCCCCCATTAGTCAAGTGTAGTGATTTTTCACTGCAGTTTCCGGCCGAGGGGATGGCCCCATCTTTTCCTTGCCCTATTTGGAGGGTGGTGAGATACCACTATTTGCACAAAATTTCTTGTGCAAATGGAGGAAACAAGATGCAAATTAGTGTTTTTTCCCCTCAAAAAAGGTACAATAAAACATTCCAATGAAGCTAGGGGTTGTATCAAGTGTGGCATCCCAGGATAGGGGATAACTAGCATTGTGAGGAGCCAGACAGCCGAATCATCTCCCACGACCCATAAACCAAAGTTCCATGTGCTCCATTAGCTTTAATTGGACTTCTAAAAGTCCAGCGAGTATGGAGGGGGTCAGGATATGGGATCAAGTTACAGAGAGGGTCAAACATCATACAACCCCTCTAAGTTACACGGATCAGCTGCGGCTTCTTCCCCTTAAAATCTGTCCCTCTCTCTATCCGTTTTTTATCAGTCTCTGCCTGAGGTCATGTGATCCTTCCTTCTGGCTTTTTTTAAACATGGCATAAACCATTTTTACAGATTTCCCCCCAAAGAATCCCAAAAATAGCATATTTTCAGAAACCCAATATCTATGTCAATTTCAAACCTAATGTTCCCGGATCTCTAATATTTGGTATTGCTGCTTTCATAAGAAACTACCGCATAATATAATAATCACATCAAGGTTTTTTGTTTATTCGTCTCTACAAAAGCTTAATCAAAGATAGGAATGTAAAAAAAAAGTTAAACATGTTTACAAAAGGTTTTATTTTATTAGATTTGAATAAAACAATAAAATACCTACAAATATTGAGCGTCGCTTTATTGTTATTGACCCTCAGAGTAAAGTTTAGGCCTAATTTGTCAGATCTGTCTCTTAGCCCATAGAAACCAATCACGGCTCAGGTTTCATATTTCAAACTGCTTTAAGAAAATCAAAGCTGCGCTGTGAATGGTCGCCAGGGGCAACAAGGACAGTTTTGAGGCCTAACATATTGTACATGCTCCAGGGCAAAATTTAGATTGATGGCGGATTGAATTATTTTCTCAGTTTCAGTCACAGCTATCCGCGGCATTGTGGTGGTGGTCCGCACTGTGGTGATTAGGGGCCGGAGGGGTTAAATCGTTCAGTCAGTTCTTGGAAGAAGAAAGGAAGGATCTTGTAGCAGTGAGTGACCCCCCGCAGAGCTCCACCGACACAATCAACCCCCCAACAGCAGTGGAGGCAGACATTGGCGCGGCGGAGGGGCGGCTGGGGAGCGGGCAGGATGTGCTGACAACCTCTCGCCCAGCGTCTTTTCATTAATGAAACCCTCTTCTTGGAGGAGGTGTGATCCTGTAATCAGAGGGAGGCTTCCTCTCCTCGCGCCTCGCTCATTAGCCGTGACTTTACGCCTCATTTCTGCGTTAGATCCTTCGATGGTTTCGGTCAATAATTAACATTTTTTAAAAATGCCGCATTTAGCGAAAATTTAATTTGTTGTCTAGGATGATCCCATGTGGTCTTCAGATCATCTGCTCATCCCAATGCTGAAATACTCTGTGCTGTTTCCACTGCCTGTGCTCTTCCCTCCGCTGAAATACTCTGTGCTGCTTCCACTGCCTGTGCTCCTCCTTCTCCTGAAATACTCTGTGCTCCTTCCACTGCCTGTGCTCCTCCTTTTCCTTAAATACTCTGTGCTCCTCCCACTGCCTGTGCTCCTCCTTTTCCTGAAATACTCTGTGCTCCTTCCGCAGCCTCAGCACACCACACACAGTCTCCACGATAATTACTCCTGCCACTTTCATTAATCCCCCATCTATTATGAGCGCTCGTAGGGCAGTATATTACTGATCGCGAAGCTTTGGCAGCCATGTTGAATTTTGGCCAGAAAGTGTTATTATTATTAGCGCCTTGTGCTTGGCAGCCCCTTACATTTTATCTAATTTTGTAACGATGTGAAATAATTGAAAGCACATCCACAGCTAAATATATATTTTTTTTAAAATACGAAGTGCAAGCAGCACAGAGTATTTCAGGAGATGGCAGAAACGTGTTCACTTGATGTAGTGACAGAAGTTTTGCAAGAGATGAAACATGGAGACATTTGATGGACCAGCAGCACAGAGTATTTCAGGTAATGATGTGTGTAATATGGTCAGCAGTCACCATGTGCCAGGGCAGGATCACATGTCATATGAATATGGTACATGTACTAGGCCTCATCCGCGTGTGGAAGAAAGAGGATGAGGAAGAAGCACAGAGTATTTCAGCTGAAGGAGGAGCACAGAGTATTTCAGCTGAAGGAGGAGCACAGAGTATTTCAGCTGAAGGAGGAGCACAGAGTATTTCAGCTGAAGGAGGAGCACAGAGTATTTCAGGAGAAAGATGAGCACAGGCTGCGGAAGGAGCACAGAGTATTTCAGGAAAAGGAGGAGCACAGAGTATTTCAGGAAAAGGAGGAGCACAGGCGGTGGAAGGAGCACAGAGTATTTCAGGAAAAGGAGGAGCACAGAGTATTTCAGGAAAAGGAGGAGCACAGGCTGTGGAAGGAGCACAGAGTATTTCAGGAAAAGGAGGAGCACAGAGTATTTCAGGAGAAGGAGGAGCGCAGAGTATTTCAGGAAAGGAGGACACAGAGTATTTCAGGAGAAGAGGAGCACGAGTTTAAGGAAAAGGAGGAGACAGGCTGTGGAAGGAGCACAGAGTATTTCAGGAGAAAGTGAACAGGCTGGGAAGGAGCGCAGAGTATTTCAGGAAAAGGAAAGAGCGCAGAGTATTTGGAAAAAAGAGGAGCAACAGCTGTAGAGGAGGCACAGAGTATTTCAGGAAAGGAGGAGCACAGGCTGTGGGAGGAGCACAGAGTATTTCAGGAAAGGAGGAGCACAGAGTATTTCAGGAAAAGGAGGAGCACAGAGTATAGGAGAAGGAGCAGCAAGAGTATTTCAGGTGAAAGATGAGCAAAGGCTGACGGATTTCCTGAAATACTCTGTGCTCCTTCCGCAGCCTGTGCTCATCTTTCACCTGAAATACTCTGTGCTGCTCCTTCTCCTGAAATACTCTGTGCTCCTCCTTTTCCTGAAATACTCTGTGCTCCTTCTATCTAACACCTGTGCTCCTCTCTTTTCCTGAAATACTCTGTCGCTCTTCCTTTTCCTGAAATACTCTGGCTCCTTCCAGCCTGTGCTCATCTTTCTCCTGAAATACTCTGTGCCTCCTTCCACACCTGTCTCCTCCTTTTCCTGAAATACTCTGTGCTCCTCCTTTTCCTGAAATACTCTGTGCTCCTCCCACAGCCTGTGCTCCTCCTTTTCCTGAAATACTCTGTGCTCCTTCTACAGCCTGTGCTCCTCCTTTTCCTGAAATACTCTGCGCTCTTCCTTTTCCTGAAATACTCTGCGCTCCTTCCGCAGCCTGTGCTCATCTTTCTCCTGAAATACTCTGTGCTCCTTCCACAGCCTGTGCTCCTCCTTTTCCTTAAATACTCTGTGCTCCTCCTTCTCCTGAAATACTCTGTGCTCCTCCTTTTCCTGAAATACTCTGCGCTCCTCCTTCCCTGAAATACTCTGTGCTCCTCCTTTTCCTGAAATACTCTGTGCTCCTTCCACAGCCTGCTCCTCCTTTCCCTGAAATACCTGTCTCCTCCTTTTCTGAATACTCTGTGCTCCTTCCATCCTGCCTGCTCCTCTTTTTCCTGAAATACTCTGTCTCCTCCTTTTCCTGAAATACTCTGTGCTCCTTCCGCAGCCTGTGCTCATCTTTCTCCTGAAATACTCTGTGCTCCTCCTTCAGCTGAAATACTCTGTGCTCCTCCTTCAGCTGAAATACTCTGTGCTTCTTCCTCATCCTCTTTCTCCTACCGGATGAGGCCTAGTACATGTATCCATATTCATATGACATGTGATCCTGCCCTGGCACATGGTGACTGCTGACCATATTACCACAATCATTACCTGAAATACTCTGTGCTGCTGGTCCATCAAATAGTCTCCATGTTTCATCTCTTGCAAAACTTCTGTAACCTAATCAATAGTGAACACGTTTCTGCCATCTCCTGAAATACTCTGTGCTGCTTGCACTTTCGTATTTTAAAAAAATATATATTTAGCTGTGG
The DNA here is from genome assembly GCA_019512145.1 of Engystomops pustulosus. Lineage (NCBI taxonomy): Eukaryota > Metazoa > Chordata > Amphibia > Anura > Leptodactylidae > Engystomops > Engystomops pustulosus. Next base: position 6,494,834 of record CM033647.1, read on the forward strand.
ATGTGCTTTCAATTATTTCATCGTTACAAAATTAGATAAAATGTAAGGGGCTGCCAAGCACAAGGCGCTAATAATAATAACACTTCTTGGCCAAAATTCAACATGGCTGCCAAAGCTTCGCGATCAGTAATATACTGCCCTACGAGCGGCTCATAATAGATGGGGGATTAATGAAGTGGCAGGAGTAATTATCGTGGAGACTGTGTGTGGTGTGCTGTGCGTGTGGCCCAATGTTTTACAATAACCCCTCCCTCTCATGTCCCCCATAATGTACAAGACTCAAAACATAATACAGCCATATAGCTCCAAAATAATACTACCATCCCGTGCCAGGAAGTGTGTCCCAACGCATGGGACAAGGAGCGGATTGTAACCAGGTAGCTTGAGATCTGAAAGGTAGGGTAGGTCTACTAAGGTCCAGTATATAGTCATCATGACCTGTTAGTTCTGAAGTGTCTACTGTCAGTCTTGTTGGGGAACCCACGGTGGGGCGGTGCTGTATAAAGGCTGTAGAGCGTTCATGGTAGGGGACGATCATATCCTCTTGGTGTTTTATGATGCTGGGGGTGGTGATGTCGTAGAGGTGGTAATGGTGTTGTAGGGATGGTGATTGTCAAGATGGCAGTAGTGATGGTGGGTTATTACATTATATCAAAGGTGAAGATCAAGTTCTTGGAGGGACAGAGTTGGTCCAAGATGGTGGCATTTATGGTGGTGATAATGGTGTTGTAGCGTTGGTGATGGTCAAGTGGTTGGAGGGATAGAGGTGGTCAAAGATGGAGGCATTTGTGGTGGTGGTGATAATGGGGTTGTAGAGTTAGTGATGGTCAAGTGGTTGGAGGGACAGAGTTGGTCCAAAATGGAGGCATTTGTGGTGGTGGTGATAATGGGGTTGTAGCGTTGGTGATGGTCAAGTGGTTGGAGAAATAGAGTTGGTCCAAGATGGAGGCAATTGTGGTGGTGGTGATAATGGTGTTGTAGCGTTGGTGAGAGTCAAGTGGCTGAAGGGACAGAGTTGGTCCAGATGTTGGCATTTATGCTGGTTATTCTGGTATTGTAGTGATGGTCAAGTTGTTGGAGAAACAGAGTTGGTCAGGTTGGTGACGTTGATGGTGATAAAGGTGTTATAATGATGGTTTTGGTGGTAGTAGTATTTGTAGTTATTCCACTGCCGATGGTTGGTGGTGGTCAAGTTGTTGGAGGGACTGAGTTGTCCACAATAATGGTATTGTTGGTGGTGATAGTAAATGGTGATGAGCAGAGTGATAGTACTGATGGTGATGGTTAAGTATTTGGAGAAATAGAGTTGGTCAGGGTGATGGTACTGATGGTGGTGACAGTGGTGCTATAGAGATTGTGGTGGTCAGGGTGATGGCACTGATGGTGGTGACAGTGGTGGTCTGGGTGATGGCACTGATGGTGGTGACAGTGGTGGTATGGTGATGGCATGATGGTGGTGACAGTGGTGCCTATAGAGATTGTGGTGGTCAGGGTGATGGCACTGATGGTGGTGACAGTGGTGGTCTGGGTGATGGCACTGATGGTGGTGACAGTGGTGGTCAGGGTGATGGCACTGATGGTGGTGACAGTGGTGCTATAGAGATTGTGGTGGTCAGGGTGATGGCCCTGATGGTGGTGACGTGGTGCATATAGAGAATGGTGGTGGTCAGGGTGATGGCACTGATGGTGGTGACAGTGGTGCTATAGAGATTGTGGTGGTCAGGGTGATGGCACTGATGGTGGTGACAGTGGTGCTATAGAGATTGTGGTGGTCAGGGTGATGGCACTGATGGTGGTGACAGTGGTGCTATAGAGATTGTGTGGTAGGGTGATGGCACTGATGGTGGTGACAGTGGTGCTATAGGATTGTGGGGGGTTGGGGGGGGGGGGTCAAGGGGGTGATGGCACTGATGGTGGTGACAGTGGTGCTATAGAGATTGTGGTGGTCAGGGTGATGGCACTGATGGTGGTGACAGTGGTGGTCAGGGTGATGGCACTGATGGTGGTGACAGTGGTGCTATAGAGATTGTGGTGGTCAGGGTGATGGCACTGATGGTGGTGACAGTGGTGCTATAGAGATTGTGGTGGTCAGGGGTGATGGCACTGATGGTGGTGACAGTGGTGCTATAGAGATTGTGGTGGTCAGGGTGATGGCACTGATGGTGGTGACAGTGGTGGTCAGGGTGATGGCACTGATGGTGGTGACAGTGGTGCTATAGAGATTGTGGTGGTCAGGGTGATGGCACTGATGGTGGTGACAGTGGTGGTCAGGGTGATGGCACTGATGGTGGTGACAGTGGTGCTATAGAGATTGTGGAGGTCAGGGTGGTAGTACTAGGTGAGGTTGGAAGGGGAGGTTTCAGACCAAGCACTTGAGTGCTTATTTAGTAAAAATACAAATTCCCCTTTAAGCATCTCACATTCTCTTTGATTTGGGAGCACACCACCCACGGCACAGTGGCGGCTTCAGTCTGTGAATTAATTAGCGGTCCAGATGGGGTAATTAGCCGCCCTGTCACACAGACAAAAAGATGAACAAGGTCGTGAAGAAGAAAATATTTTTGTCCTTCCTGCATGTCTGAAGTCTTACAAATGTGAAGAGCAAAGAGCAAGGCGGGATGAGGCCCAGAGACCCCACATTGATTTTAGAGGTGAACTGGAAGAGCAGCCTGAGCGTGTGGATGCGGAGTGCTGGCTGGGGGGTGTTTACGCACCATCTGTTCTGGCTCTGGAACCACATGCGTGTAACATTTGGCTGCAAGTGTCTCGGAGAGGGGCGAGCACACAGCTTTGTAGCAGAGAGAACAAGTGGCGAGAGGGTCCTCAGAGAAGAGGATATCACTTACAAGTGGATCCACACAAGAGGCCTCACTTATAGGGAACCTGTCTCCTGGCTTGACCCCTTTAAATTAGAATAATTGGTCTATATGAAGATGTCAGGTTACAACTAGATAGCCACCTTGGTCAGATAGCTCATCAAGGTTTGGGGTTATGCCACCATGTGAGACATCTCAGTTCTTGTGGCTGGTGGTTACAGGAAAAACTGTCCAATAGGAACTGGGATTATCAAAGGATCCAAACCAATGGACAAATACAGATAGTTCCTGAGTCCGATACTCTGACACTCCTGGCACAAAATCATCTGCTTTGCCCTGTTTGGACCTTCTTCTGGCTTTATGGTATGCTCAGATCTCTTCTCTTGTGCCTCACTAAAGTTGGGCAAACATAAAAGCCATCAACTGTTTTTGAAGATTCTGTCGTAAACCATCCCCTCGGAGGAGACGTCACAAACCACCACTGCTGAGACTTGAACTCCTTGTTCTCCAGCCAAACATTTTTCAACAATCTGCCAAGTGAGAACCTCTGTTCCATGTAATCTGGGTTTACTTCCTATCAATGTCTGTGGATCTTTCTTCAAGAATTCTGGATTCTATTCTTGGATTCTATCACCACACAAGTGTAATCCATTGTATCTGCCACCGCATCCATGTTCTGCTCCACATGGTGACACTATCTACATTGTTCTAAGCGTTAGGGTTAACCTCGTAAGAGACACAATGATCCAAAAACCCATCAAGAATAAAATATAGCATCTCAACATAACATCTCTGCTCATCTTCTGCATCCCCTGTCCAGCTTCAGGCTTGTTTGCACCATCTTCGTTAGTAGAAACGTGGGCTACGTTGAGCATGGTGGTCAGATCAACTCAACTCTAAGACAATTTTGTATAGGATCCAGTGGAGCGGGTGGTTTCCTGACCTCCACTCTACGACCCCATGTCAGTGTTATGTTACTGTGATGTGCCCTTTCTAGGATGGCATCACCTCCTACTTGAAGAACCATATAAAGCTCTACTAAATGCCATCCACACCAACCACCAACCTGCCAGTAACTTTATCTGAAATTCTGATCAATGCTCGCAGTAAAATGTCCTTAGATGGTCAGGGACAGGCCGCGGGTCGACAGCCAGAGGCTGAGGTCTCACTTTCCTGCTGTGGAGACTGAGCCTTATGAGGGGCTTCTCGACAGCTGTTGGCACAGAGGGTCTGTGTTTAAACCATGTGGAGCGGTCCCACAAACCGGTCAAGGTCTGGTGGAAGCCACGTACTTGGCATTCAATAAAAGGGCACTTGGGCGCCATGCTAACACACATCCAGGCTGCAGCTGCCGCCTTCATTCAAGTCTTCTGGTGTCACACAACATCCAGTGTATGTCCAGGACTGTGACGTCACCCCCACAGATGTCTCCAGCCCCAAGAGCTTCTCTACACTAAGACATGGATCACAAACATTAAGGAGATTGTATAGGAGATGACATCTGTATACAACAGGCAGAGACATCTCATACAAGGGGCAGTCAGAACTGAGCTGTTTCATTTGGATAACATCACAATGACCTCTTCAAGGTCACAAACACACTGTCACACAGGTCCTGCTTATGGAGGGAACCTCACTGACTAATTCTACCAGTACGTAGATATAGACTTAATATGCTGTATTATATTTTTGTACATTGGGGGCAGTATTATAGTAGTTATACTCCTGCACATAGGGGGCAGTATTATAGTAGTTATATTCTTGTACATAGGGGGCAGTATTATAGTAGTTATATTCTTGTACATAGGGGGCAGTATTATAGTAGTTATATTCTTGTATATAGGGGGCAGTATTATAGTAGTTATATTCTGTAAACATAGGGGGCAGTTAGTAGGTAGTTATATCTTTGTACATAGGGGCAGTATTATAGTTAGTTATATTCTGTACATAGGGGCAGATATAGTAGTCGTTAATTCTGTTACATAGGGGGCAGTATTATAGTAGTTATATTCTTGTACATAGGGGGCAGTATTATAGTAGTTATATTCTTGTACATAGGGGGGCAGTATTATAGTAGTTATATTCTTGTACATAGGGGGCAGTATTATTCTTGGACATAGGGGCAGTATTATAGTAGTTATATTCTTGTACATAGGGGGCAGCATTATAGTAGTTATATTCCTGTACATAGGGGGCAGTATTATAGTAGTTATATTCTTGTACATAGGGGGCAGTATTATAGTAATTATATTCTTGTACACAGGGGGCAGTATTATAGTAGTTATATTCCTGTACATAGGGGGCAGTATTATAGTAGTTATAGTCTTGTACATAGGGGGCAGTATTATAGCAGTTATATCCTTGTACATAGGGGGCAGTATTATATTAGTTATATTCTTGTACATAGGGGGCAGTATTATAGTAGTTATATCCTAGGTACTATAAGTTCTGCTCTATAGTAGAATGACTTTGGTGCACTATCCCTGTGTGTAGTAGTCGCTGTTGTGCCGGTGTAAGCCAGGAGGATTGGCTTGTGCTGAGGAGATGGCAGTGAATTCTTCACCTGGGTTTTGTGCTGGATTTGCAGGAATCAGGATGTGACTATAAATTGTGGCTGTGCGTCTCCCTGTATTAGTCTTGATCCTGGCTGGGGTTGCGGCATGTATGAGGTGTAATGCACTGTAGTGCGGTGTACCGTCCCGGCATGGCTCAGGCTCTCATTAAGCATGGCGGCTCTGGCAGGATTGTGTCTCTCTCAGACCCCGGTGGGAGCTTGGCTGGAGCCTGGCGCAGAGCGGGTGGTGGGCCGGAGATGTCTCAGCGCATCTCTAGCTATTTGACTTCATCATCCCTGGCGCTGCGATGGCGGCACATTCCTCTCTCCGCTAATTCCTGGATTTGTTCTGCTGGTAATTGACAGCTGTGTCTTTATTGAAGATAGACCTGGAGTCGTGCAAGGAAAATGCAAAAGCCTGAGCCGGGCAGAGCTGCCTGATATCCCTGCTATAGACAGAGTCTATGGGGGTGCCGAGGTAGCATCCAGACCCTGGTACCTGAGGGGCCCCTCTGCTATCTAAGACACCAGTATTACCTGGGGCATACGTGCTCCGAAACCAGAAGGTGGCCCGTTTTCTACTTGGTTTTGCTCCTGTGAGTGCCCTCCCATGTGCATTTTTGCAGGCCCGTGGGGCTAATGACTGCACAAAGGGGGGTTCTAAGTACAGGAATAGGCCCTCTTTGACTGAGGTGGTTTTCCTTTCCTTTCTGTCTACCTGCGTATGCCAGGGAGGTGGGGGCTACGTGACTAGGGGCGGAGCTTGTGTCGTGGGTGGTACAGGAAGTGAGCATAGCTTAAATAGAAGCTGCAGACGTCACTCACCCTCTTTCTGGATCGCGTTTCCCACCCGCCCTCCCTTTGTTTAAGGTATTTTCGGCGTTACAATTGTCACAGCTGGCGGTTAGTTGGGTATATAAAAAAATAAGAAATGTTTATGCAATGGTTTAACTTATATAAAGCTGTGGCCGACCCTCACGTCAACACACATATGTTTAACTTGAATACAAGTCTCTGTGTGTTTTTAGCGCCGAATATCGGTTCAGGGTTAAAGGGGCCTGTGCTCCCGGTGGTTTAAGCTTATCTTTATTTGGGCAGTCTCTGTATGTATTTGTATATATTTGTATAGATGTGATGGGTTAGAGGCAGAGCAGGAGCCGAGCACCGTCATCAGGGACATATCATGAATTGTCCATTTATGGTGTTTGTACACCCCCAGGGCTTCCCCTGACAAAAGGCTCTAAATTATTTCATGTTATTTCAATTAAATTATTTTTTGCAGATGGGATTTGAACTCACAACCTCCACTCTCTACCTGCAATAGAGATACAGAGCCACTATCCACTAGACTATGGGCTATCTGGTTGTCAATTAGCCTTCATAGAGTTACACTGTGACACAGGTGCAACATCCCCCACCGGGGCCTTTTCTTGGGGCCTGGAGACAGCCAGGGCCCGCAGTACCTGAGTGGCTAGCGGTTGCGGCCTAGGCACATTGATGTCACGGTGCTTGTTATGGGGAACCGGAGGGCTGTCCTACAGCTTGGCAGGTCTCCAGCAGGTGATGGGTGCAAGAAATACAGTATGGAGGGAGAGGCTGATGTACTTGAATCTCTCTGGGGTAAACCCTTCGTGCCCGTAGTATATGTCCCTGGGTAATGTTTGGGGGAGCCCGTAATGGTACAGCCGCGTCTAGGGACCAGACAGAGGCAACGTTGTGCAAAAGTAACTCACGGTTCTTTATTGGAACAACTGCAGGCAACGGGCCAAACGATTTCAGAACAGATGCTGGATTATTGGAGAAGTCCGGATTACTGGAGTGGTCATGGAGAGTGATCCTCAGGAGTTAGGTCACCAGCCTGGTAGTAGGTGCAGGCTGGGAGGTAGCTGTGTCCAATACTGGACCCTCCTCTGCCTGCACATTGGCAGGGGTGTTGCACAAGCTTCATGCAATGGTATATAGAGATGGATCTTCTCATAGTATTGTAGTGGTATTAAGTATTGGGATACTTCTCTGGGTATCGTTATCACACTCAAAATTCTAGTATTGGTGGAACCCTACTTCGCTACATGTCTGTATGTCTCGTCAATGTTCGGTTCAGCAGCATCTGTCTTCAGGATAGCTGGTGGTTCTATTTTCCGACCATCTGCATCTTCCCAGTCTACATAGAAGAAGTATGGATGTCTGCGGATGCTTTGTTTGACTCCCAGATGCCAGTATTGGTCTTTACACAGCAGGCCATCTAAGATACTGGGGGTCATTTACTAAGGGCATTTAAAAAAAGAAATGTGTCGCTTGGGACGCGCTTACCTTCACTCAGCCCGAGCCGGTGAACTCCAGCGCATTCAGATGTTTTTCAACGCAGTAGCGCCACCTGGTGGACGTCGGAGGAACTACCTTGATGAATCCTGGCCGGACCCGAATCCAGCGCAGAGAACGTGCCGCTGGATCGCGAACGGACCGGGTAAGTAAATCTGCCCCAGTGTCTTGGTTAGGAGTCTGAAACTTTGGGAAGACCAGCGTATACAGATTGGTCACGTTCATCAGGATTTTCTCCAAGGAAAGCCATCTCCAATGTCAGCAGTCTGTAGAGGATGGCATAGATGGCAAAGAAATCAACTCCTCCCCCATGGGACAAGCCATGGACCATTTTGGGGGCTGCATATCCTTGGTAATAGCTCATTGATGATAAGCTGGACATAGTGTGGCCAAAATCTAAAATTTTGATGTGACCTTTAGTGGTCAGAAGTAAGTACTGTGTCTTCAGGTCACGACGGAGGATAACTGGTTTGTGTAGGTACTGAATGCCATAAGCCACTTCCGCTGCTTTGAATTTAGCATCTACGCAAGATACCTTGGCTAATGCTAGTCAAATCCCTCCTACTGGCCAGCTCCACCACATAGTAAACATAGTTGTAATTGTGGAAAGTGGCCAGGCCATGGATTAGGCATTGGCTTTCATGGGAGATCTGGAGATTTTGGCGCTCTACAAAACTGTAGCTGCATGACTTGTACACCACTCTGTCCACGGCTTTGATGCTAATGTGCTCTTTAGCATTAGTTGGCAGGTAGACTTGCCCGAAGCTTCCTTCAGCCAGTTTCCGGTGGAGGGTGAAGCATGAGGGCAATGGTGGCACTGTGGCTGCTGGTGGTCCGGCTTTCTTGTGCATCGGTTTCAGCAGTAGCATTGTCCTGGTTAGATATGACAGCACCGTACTCCAATACTCCATTAGTGGGCTGATGTCTAGAGATCCTTGGTCGATGAGATGGCCATGACGGCTGCTGCGCTGGGATGACAGTAAGTACTTAGGTACTTAGGAGACCACGGCAATTCATTCAGCCACCAGAGCCCTGAAGTCGTCCTCTCCTGTATTGGGGTGAAGAGAGAGAAGCAGATAAATATATCATGTCAATGGAGAGGGACAAGGCATATTATAGCGGGAAATAAACAACAGATGACCTCAAAGGGAAAGTCCCTTTCAGGAAAAGAAAGCCAAACTGAGAAATATATGCAAATGTAGAAAACTTTATTACATACAATACATTCAAATTTTAAGACATCAGGGTGATAGCAGAGGAGGAAACAGGGCATCACCGGACAAAATATGGAGGATAGTGGGTACATATATATAAAGGGGTATAGACAAAGCTTAAGCGTGAGCAATCAGTATTAATACAAGGTTATGTACAAGTGTCCAACCTAACAGATGCCCAACACAAGTATAATGTGGTACATGTCTTACCCTAGTATCGGAAGTCACACTCCACTGTCCGGAATGGCACCTTCCCCGACGCGCGTTTCGGATCAATTGCCACCCCCAGACGAAGGCTCAATTGAGCCGAAACGTGCGTCGGGGAAGGTGCTTGCAGAGCGGCAATCCCCCGGCCCGGACTCCCCTTTCCAACGCTCCTGTGTTCCCAGTGTTTCCAGACGCTCCTGTGTCCTGTGTCTCCAGCGTTTCCAGACACTCATGGTGGCTCCTGTGTTCCCAGATGTCTCCAAGCCAGGAGCTCCCCTCCAAGGACCTCTCCGTCCCTGTTTGCCTGGGTTGTGTGCCAGCTGCCTGCTTGCCGTGTTGAGTTCTAACTCATCCTTCCAAGCCGTACGTGCATAGTCACAGCGGCATACTTCAAGAAGCGGAAGTGGAATGTATCGGGGGCAGGAGGCTGCGCAGGGCCTGGCGTAGAAATAAACGCAGCAAGTTTAGTAACGCCCAGCGCCAGCCCACTCCCAACAGGCCAAGCCCTCCGCCCTCACGCCCCTTCACGCCCCACTGGCGTGAAGGTAAGGGAGAGGGCTAAATAGTCGAAAGCACTAGCAATAGGTCCTGATAAATATGCCCCTATGTGTGTATGCAGTCTTCTGTTGTAGAAGTCCTTATATATAGTATAATGTGCTGTATGCATGTATGTATAAGTTACTGTATGTGTGTATATGTGTTTGCAGCAATGTTTGTTGTATAACATTTTTATCAAGCAGAGGCACAGCCAGTTTAAGGTGGTGGAGGCCCCAGGGAGGAGAAAGGGGTGTGGGCCCCGCAAAATTATATATATATATATATATATATATATATATATATATATATATGTACATGTGTGTATGATGTACTGTAACTATTAAAAACATACATAAAAGTATGATAAAAAAAATCAGAGGGAAGGGGCAATGCATAGAGCTAAGAGCACAGCAGTGTGAGGACACGCCCCCAATGCACTTGAATAATCTACAATACAGGTTTCACAGTCCTGATGAGGCAGTTTTCCCTTTAAGTCATTGAGGATGAAATCTCACGACCTCTGACATTGGAGACTGCTGATTATAAATGTATACGACAAACCGCACTTTACGTATCATGAGATGGTATAATTTATAGCGCCGGTGACCCTGCTTCCTCCCTGTCTGCTTTCCTGATGGCGCGCTGACACCGGGGCAGTACACCTCGTCTCCTCATCTTCCTCCAGCGTCCGGCAGCTTGTATTGGACGTCGCTCCACTCTTGGCAGCCGCTGGATTGTCTGCATCGGATCCCACACAGGAAACGCTGACGGGTTGCTGCAGGTGTCGTCTCGGGCCTCCTGTCTCTTAAAGGGTCATTAAAGGAAACATTCTGTGAAATCTGTTTTAGAAAAGGGAAACATATTGATACACAGTCTTACGTGTGACAGCCCGGCCTTATATACACCTCCAGCCAAGACTGGCCAATTGTCATAACGGTTATGAGATGACTCTGCTGATCCTGCCTTCTAATGATGATGAGATGACTCTGCTGACTGAGACAACAAACAAAGAGAAGTTGCCTCTGCTGATGAGATGACGATGTGGGCTCTGTCTTCTAATGGTGATGAAATGACTCTGCTGACTTTGCCTTCTAAAGATGATGAGATGACTCTGCGGACAATGCCTTCCTATAACAATGAGATGACTCTGCTGAACCTGTTTTCTAATGATGATGAGATCACTCTGCTTATCCTGCCTTCTAATGGTGATGAAATGACTCTGCAGACAATGCCTTACTATAACAATGAGATGACTCTGCCGTCAATGACTTTCTACAACAATGATATGACTCTGCGGAACCTGTTTTCTAATGATGATGAGATGACTCTATTGAACCTGTGTTCGATTAATCATTAAATTACTCTTCTGACCCGGCCTTCTAAAGATGATGAGATGACTCTGCTGATTCTGCCTTCTTATGATGATGAGATGACCCTGCTGATTCTACCTTCTGAAGACGATGAGATGACTCTGCTGATTCTGCCTTCTAATGATGATGAAATGACTCTGCTGACTCTGCCTCGTAAAGATGATGATATGACTCTGCGGACAATGCACTCTAATGATGATTAGATGACTTATTACATGGGCACTGTATGACACTGTTATTTATACACTGTATGGTATTATTACATGGGCGCTGTATGGCGATTTTATTTATATACTATATGTTGTTTTTACATAATAATAATAATTCTTTATTTATATAGCACCTGCACAGTACGCAGCGCTGCACAAAGCTTGACAAATTGGCCCCTGTCCCCATGGGGCTCACAATCTAATTAACCTACCAGTATGTTTTGGAGTGTGAGAGGAAACCGGAGGACCCGGAGGAAACCCACGCAAACACGGAGAGAACATACAAACTCTTTGCAGATGTTGACCTGGGTGGGATTCGAACCCAGGACCACAGCGCTGCAAGTAGCAGAAGTGCTACCTGCTCAGCCACCCACTGTATGGTATTATTACATGGGCACTGCATGTTGCTATTGTTTATACACTGTGTGGTCACTATGTGGTTTTATCTATTACATTTTTGGAGCATTTATTTCTCATTTCTTCTTCTTTGCTACAATCATTTCTTTTCCTGGGGTTCTCCCCAGTATATAATGGATATCTATGTGTATCTATGTGTGACTACCAGATTTGACCAGTTTCTACCCTCACATATTGGAGCTTTGGGGACCTCCTTGTCCCATATTCTCGCATTTCTTAGTAGACGTGTGCTGAGCGCCTCCTTCCTTCCCCCTCAGCGCTGCGCTACCTGCCCCCCGCTGTGATAATGGACGCCGTCCTCTGCTATTATCGTGTTAACGCACACCGCAATATCCTGCCCCAGAACCCCCAGCGTCTTACCACCACACGCCAAGGGCAACAAGAGCAAGGACAAAGACTACAACTCCCATCATGTGGTCACTGCTTCACTCGTGAAGTCACTTTTAGAGTAACATACCATTAAAGGAGTTGTTACAACTTCTGGAGGTAGCTACCTCCTAGGACCACAATCTATATGAGTGGAGATCGGGACGGTCAGTTGTGTGACACATATGGGCAATGACGTGTCATAGCTGGGGTTCCCCGGGTCTCTGTGGGGTCCGGGGGCAAACGTTCAGCTGCTATGCTCCAATCGCTGATTAGACATTGATGCCTCAAGGTGACTCTTAGTTCCAAGCTGTGGTGTCAGACACTTCACATCTTACGTGTAGCAGACGGATGCTCCCGCTGCGTGACTGGCAGATGGGTTATATCCGTACCTGGCAGCTGGTAGCATGGCGCCTGGGGCCCCTGGAGAACATACTGGTGTAGACGCGTAGTCCATGCATGAGTCAAGTATGAGGTATAAGGTGCTCACGCATTTCACAATCTAAAGGTTCAACTCTGTGGACCAGGTGGAGGTTGTAGTGTAACATGGTGCTCCAGTCATAGGAAACACATTACTGCTTCTGCTTAGCATGGGGGTTGCCCTGGGGTTGAAGGGGTTGTCCATTTAACCTGTGTGTGCAAGTGTGTGGGGGGGGGGGGGCAAAGTATTAGGAAATTTACCAATATACATCTAGTATACAATAGTACTGCTCCGCTTTCCTGATAAGTAAAGTGAAGTATTTCTGTATCAATTCCTGACGGTTTTCCAGATCTCTGCTTTTCTATAGAAAGCTTCATTGTTTATTTCCAGAAGTGTCTGAGGGAAAACATGCTTATGGCAGCCAATCAGAGCTCAGCTTTCACTTTATAAATGTCCGTAGGAAAATGAAATCTGAGCTCTGATTGGTTACCATGAACAACTAGAAGAGTTTTACCTCAGACACTTCCAATAAATCTCCCCCATAGTCTGTATCTATAGTTGTTGGTGTGCTGCAATATATAGATTGTGGCGCACCAATCCCCCTCCTCCACCCAAGAACAATGGATACAGACTATATATGTGACCATGGTTGTGGGGGGGGGGGGGTGCCCCAACCATGGAAACAAGGCACACACCTCCCCCTTACCCCAACAACCATGGATACATATATATATCCTAACAGTTTTACCTCAGACACTTATGATAAATCTCCCCCTACATAGCCTTCCATATATTGCAGATGAGACAGCACTCCTTGTGAAAAAAGGTGTTTAATTCAGAGCAAAAGTGCGACTTTTCAGCTCTTCATTAGAGATATTTTCAATCGCACTTGAAGAGCTGAAACGTGGCACTTTCTCTCTGGATGAATTAGGAGCGCTGCATTATTCAAGCCCCAGTGAGCCGGGTGTTTGAGGTCTGCACCCAACTTTGGGCTTCTCATTACCATCTATCTAACCTGTTACTCTCCCTATTTAGTCTTTATCCATTGTTATTGGGTGGGGGATTGGTGTGCCCCAATCTATATATAGCAGCGCACGCAGCCCTCCTCCCCCACCCAATAACTTAAAAAAAAAGAGGTGCTACCCTATCCTCCTCGTCTGATACCCCTGCTCCCCCCTTACACTGAGCCTACGTGGGCCTTGGCCCTGTCTCGTCTCCTCTCCTTCCTGACAGAAAGCCCGCTCTCCCGCCTCAGCACCGCACAGGTTTTGTCTACCTCCCCAATTGGTGGAGTTAGTCTGCATCTTATCCAATCAGGGGGATATAACCATTATATAAGTAAACGCTAAGTCGCCGTTAATACCAGCACCGTGCTTCCCCACCCCCGAGGTGTTAGACAAAATTTTTATTACAATTTTTATTGCATTATACTGCCCGGTCATGTGTCCCTTGTGCTGCACACCACCATTATCAGGAATACTTGATCCGGAGTTTAGAGAAGGGGCATTGTGTACATTGTGCCGGTGAGGACATTCCCACACAATCTTCGGAAGTAGATGGTTGGCCGGGCGCCAGGCCCATACCAGGGAATAAGAGTGGGCACAGGCCGGGCATTCTTATCTCAGCGCTCTTTTGTTGAGTGGAATTCTGCAGAAACTGAAATATTTGTGGAAGGTGGGCAAATACTTGTGACTGTGGGCTGCCCAGAAGTTTGAGGCAGCGCAGGCCCCATTGTTTTTACAGAGAGAGGATGGAGGCTTCACTAGGCCTCACTGTGGCAGTGCCCACCGGTAACCTGCCTCCTCCTGCCAGGACAAGCTATAGGCAGTACATATTGGATGCTGCACACTTTTGCCACCTCCATTGTGATTTCACTATGACTTTTTGGCTTAGTAGCAGCCATTTTGGGGCAAAGCAGCCATTTTGCGGGACGTTAGGTCACTTTGGAGCAGATACACTGATATTGCCCTCAGCAACTAATTACAGCACAGATTTCACTTCAAATGAAGCTCTGGAAAAATACAAGCTGAGCTGTGATTGGTTGAAGGGAGGCCATTTTCTCACAGGGATAACTTCCCATTGAACAAGTTTCAGTTTTTCCCCATCCGCAGGCTGAATCTTTATAATAAAGCAATTTCTATTAGCGGCCTAATATTCTCTACAAGGAGATCAATTACGCAGCGGCGCGGGCCCCGGACGGCACAGTTTGCCTCCATTTTAATTGCTTACACTTATTATGAGGAACGTCCATTATTTTGCCAGAAATAGCTCAGCGCTTTGGAGAGCAATGAAAACACGCGGCTGAATGCGCAGATTAAATATTCACATCTCCATAGAGCAGGAGGGAGGAGAGGCGGATATGTGAGCTCCATCCATTGTCACAGCCGCACCACTAGTGCGTCTCCGCAGTCTCTTACACAATGTCCCGCATCGCCAATATAATGTCAGGTGGCAAGAAATCCGCGCCGGTCTCATGCATTGTGGCCCAACAGGAAGAATGTGATCCATAATGCCAGAGATTATGCATCCGTAATCCCCCATAACCGGAGCCAGCAAGTGCTCCACATAAACATTAGAGCACCAGAGGAGCGCTTCGATAAATATAACCGTCACACAGGGGCCTTTACATATAGGTCGGTAGAGTGCACACTGTATACAGGCAGTAGAGTGCTCACCATATTTAGTGTCAGTAGCGTGCTCACCATATACAGTGTCAGTAGAGTGCTCACCATATTCAGTGTCAGTAGAGTGCTCACCATATACAGTGTCAGTAGAGTGCTCACCATGAGGACCACACATTGCTCAATTTACCTTGCAGAAACCTTATGGTCCTCCAAGAGGTAAAGATACTTCTCTAAAATCTCCTTGAAAGCATCAAGGCTATACCATAACCCATCCAGGTTCTCCTGCCATATATGAGGTTGGAGGATCAACCTGAGGACCTTTAACATACCAAGGACCATTCATAATTCCTCAGGTTTTCCTTCATTAACCATAAGATTCTCTAAGACGTCATGAAGAACGCTCTCACCGGAGTTTCTGGTGCCACGTTTTTACTCCGAGGCCAGAGTAGGTTATTATGTATCACATCATGCACGAGGCTCACATAGGACTGTATTAGCGAGATATGGAAATACCTTCCAAAAGATAACACGGCTGAGAGCTCCCACTTAATTGCAATTCTAAAGATATACAAGGAGCTTTGAAATAATACCAGGAATCCCAAATTACGACGATTAGTCAAAAGCATAAACAAGGGGGAGGTGTACAAACCTACAAGAGAAGTCCATTATAAACCTTCAGGTCCTGGGTGGGAAGTGGACATGTAGTGCTATCTCTACAGTTTACCCAATCTATTATGAATGAGCAAATTGATTTGGCACATATCTAATTTGTTACAAATTCAGATTTGGGGAATCTAAGATTTAGGAATTATTCCGGATGAATCAAACCTCCAGACTGGGTCAGAGTTCCAGGAAGTTAGTTCTGCCTGTGGCTGGCGACTTTGGAAGGGTTGGTGTTTCCCCAACCACAGTCAGTCCCTTTTTCTACAGGGGGAAAAATATGGGAAAAAACCATACACCGACGTCTTTGAGATTTCCACCAAAAACCGTCAGTTTTAGGTCCAGGTCTCTCTTTTCAGGGTATGGGGACAATGTTCCAAGCAGGGGCACCTTTTTTTGGACCATTGGGGACGGGCTCCCACAATAATTGGCTCAAGTTGTCCAAATAGTCCCTAGTTTTACTTCTTCTAACCATAAAAGGTCCAGGTGCTTCCTCATCGATTGATCCTCCACCCCATACCCACCATGCAGTTCCTTCGAAGCGGCCAGTCCTCCATAGTCTTCAGGAATGTCTCCAATGGCCCCAAAGTTTATACATCATCTTTCATCTATCCTCCTCTTCCAATGGCCCCAAAGTTTATACATCATCTTTCATCTATCCTCCTCTTCCAATGGAATCAAAGTTTATACATCGCTTTTCATCTATCCTCCTCTACAAGAGTTGTTACGAAGAGCATCTTCCTTCTAGAGGACACTTCCATAAATTGCCCAATAATACCAGGGTAGTACTTTTGTTCTCCTGTAGTGGCACTGTTAAAAACTTTCTACTCGGTGCCCTCGCAGATCACGACAGATCGTCCTAAACTTCCGGCAATGAGTTTATAAGATAAAAGTATTATCCGAAGCAAACCTTCCCCACCATCGGAGCCATGGTACAAGTTCTTCATCTGTAAGCCCTTTGATCCCTCTCTTATTTCCATGGTGGACTCCGTTAAACCTGGGAAATCATTGATGCTCCATCCTAGCCCCCAGTATCCGCCATATCATGTCCTCTCAATCCCGAGCTTATCATTTATATTACTTCTTCTGTATAATGATCCATGTTCTTATAATACAACGTCGTCGCTGCCCCCCCCCCCCTCCACCGTTTTTCGATAAAAAAGAGAAAACTCTGGTGTAGTACAATAAAGATGCCTGAATGTAATTTCTACCTCGGTGTATGGATTTAGTAGCAATACCAGCAACTATAAATAGAAGGTAATAAACATCCCCCCATACGCCGAGCGCTGAGCCCGGAGCGCGGCTGCCGGCTGCAAATTCATCTGCCAGAACAACGCGCCTCCAATTCTGTATTGTTTTCTATTAAAATGTATCAATAATATGTAAACGACTATTTGTACGACACTTGTCTTCCATCTCTCCCAGTGTTATATTGTCTGCCTGTAACCAACGCTATCAGTCTCTTTTGTGAGACGCAGGAAGGGCCCCACAGAATTTTAAGGAGCCTGGGCTTCCATTAACACATCAGTCACTGTCTTTGGAAAAAGTGAAGTGGGAAGAAGGAATATCGACTCAGCAGAGATCCGTCTGAAAGACAAGGAAGCGCGACCCGTTTCTCTACAATACATGACCACAACCCAACCATGACCACCCGTGCCGGTGTCCACGACACATGGGTTTCTCGAATTATTTTTTAGGTGAAACGCCATCTTAATATATGACATGGGTGGTTCAATCAGGGGCGTTACTAGGAGATCCAGGGCCCCCCGAGCAGACCTCTGAATGGGGTCCCTCTTCCCCATAAAAATGTAAACATTGGGGGATATTTATCAGGGCTTCTGCGTCACGTCAGTTTATAGCTTATAGCGAGCACTTGCGATAATTTTCCCCTATCCGCCACCTTCATTCCTGGGGGGGCGCGGCCAGTCGGCCGGTGGGCGTGGCTGGTGGTGAGTGGGCCGGCGCTCCTGTTTCCGTACCTGCGCACTCGCTGCAGATGTCAAATTGACATATGTGTAAATTAGTTGGCCGTGTCTATTTCTAAGGTAGGCAGGGCCTGGCGTAGATATAGACACTGCGCAGGACGCTGCCGGATACATCAAGAAGGCGTATGATAAATTATACTCATATATATATATATATATATATATATATATATATATATACACATTTATATACATACATATATAAACATACAGTTCTTCACACATACACACACATTTATACACTAACACACACATACGGACACATATAGAGCATATACACATCACATATACACATGCATACAGTGCCATGTATAGATGTACAACATACTATATACACACATACAGTATATACACACCATGTACCCATACACATCACAGATACAGCATACAGGAAGTCCCCAGGTTTCGTACAAGATAGGTTCCAAAGGTTTGTTCTTAAGTTGAATTTGTATGTAAGTCGAAACTGTATATTTTATAATTGTAATTTTTTTTTTCCCCCAGTGACAATTGGAATTTTTGCTGTAATGGGACCAAGGATTATCAATAAAGCTTCATTACAGACACCTTACAGCTGATCATTGCAGTCTGGGACTATAGTAACATCCAGAGAGGTCACCAGAGGTCAGAGGGGTCTGTCTGTAACTATGGGTTGTCTGTAAATTGGGTGTCCTTAATTAGGGGACCGCCTGTATATACATTACACATATGTTAAATACATATTATGGTGTACAATGTGAAGCATAATGGGGCTTATTTACTAAGGGTCCCGCGGCCGCATTTCCGTTGGGTTTTCCGACGTTTTCGGGGATGGCGGCGCTGGGACAGGTATTTAGAAGGGGTTGTGTTGCATGCGATTGGATTTTGGCGCATTGGCGCATCGGTGCACTGGCTTTCATACGACAGAAATCGGGGGGCGTGGCCGTTGGACGATCCGACAAATTCGGACTGAGCCCGGGATTTAACTTTGAAAGACAATAAACATACATGCACCAGGAAGAAGAAGGTAAACTCTGGCGGACCTGAGCGGGGAAGAGACACATGCAGGAATCCGGGCGCATAATCTAAGTGAATCGTGCCGGAGTGCATGATCGTCGGACAACGCACAGCCGGGATAGCCAGAGGATCAGGTAAGTAAATGTGCCCCAATATGTATATACTAGTGCACATCCTCTGTTCTTTAGTGTCAGGTCAGATATTGGGTCCCCTAACACTGTGGGCCCCATAGCGGCTGCTACGGCTGCTACCACTGTAGTTATGCCCCTGGGTCCGAGAAACCAAATATTAAAGTTTTGACATATTCCGAGAAAATGGAAATCTTGCTCTTAATAGTTTCTTTAAAACCAATTCTTAAATGGAAGAGAATTTTATTTTAGGAGATGTAATAATTGGTGGTCAATGAACTAATTATTAAAGTTTAGACACTTAGGGAGGACCTTTCATCGCCTCTACCACCTCTTTCTATCCCTTATTAAGCGCCATTTTTAACCTCCATTGGAATTTCTTTTCTAGTTATAAATATTTATAATTTATTTTCCCAATTAGTGAGTAAAGCAATTAAACTTATAAGTGTCGTGTGTAAATTCACACTTTTTTCCTGAATTATTCCAGTCTTCATTCATTTTGTTGATGTGATATTGAAGGTTGTTAGATTGATGTCATCCAATCATTATCTACCAATAAAAATACCCATAATGAGGGGTGTGGGCAACTTAATCCCAAGCTGGCATCTTGCCAATGAGTCTTCATGGGCAAATTTCATCTACCGGTACTTTGCCAGTGTGTCACGGGTGCTCCCGCGATCCCTGTCACAGATCGCGGACGCATCCGTGCTCCTGCATGTGCCCCCGCTGCTGCCCGGTGTCTCTTACCTCTCCCGGCTCCTGCGCTTCCTCGGACTGCCGTGCGCGCGCGTCCCCTCCTCCTAGGGCGCGCGCGCGGCTCCGGCCGAAAATTTAAAGGGCCAGCGCACCGCTAATTGGTGCACTGGCTGAACACCTCACCTTTAAGAATCTGCCTCTTCCTGTGTTCCTTGCCGGATCTTTGTGCCTCATAGCCTTAGAGAAAGCTTACTAGCGATTATTCCTGCGTTCCTGTGTATTCCTGCGTTCCTGTGTATTCCTGCGTTCCTGTGTATTCCTGCGTTCCTGTGTATTCCTGTGTGTTCCCGCTCCTGAGTCCTGTGTTGCCGTGTTGCTGTGTTCCGTGTGCCTGTGTTCCCGTTCCCACCTGCCTGGACCTCCTGTTGCTGACCCCGGACTTGGACCTGACGTTGCATCTCTGCCGCCTGCCCTGACCCTGTGCCTGGACCTGTCTACGAGATTGTCATCCGCTAAGGTACCTCGACCTCGGCTGCCACCGTGGGCTAGTCACACCTGGGAACGACCTAGTGGTATCCTGCCGCAGCAAGTCCAACCCGCTTTGCGGCGGGCTCTGGTGAATACCAGGTGCCGCTAGGCTCCGGTTCCGGGTGTTGGCTAGTTACATCTCCCGCGGTGGTCCAGAGGATCCACTGATCCTAACACAGTGCAAATGTGTCCTGACATCCACATCCATCTGACGAGCCACCAACTTGAGCCGTCATGGTGAGTCATAAGCAAATGTCCAATGTCTTGGGCTGCTAAGACATGAAGAGAATTCTTATAAACATAATGTGAGAGGGTAATTGGATGTTTCATGAGCTGAAAGCTATCATTTTGGGTTGACCCAGTGAGTCAGAAGTGAACATTCACCCTCAACAATATGTATATATGGCCAATTACATTCTTAGTCCATGCCAAGATGAGAGTTGACCAACTTGGGCTGAGCTGGTGAGTCATGGGCAAACGTTCTACACCCAACCATGTAAAAGGGTAAATTGATTTTAATATGTTTCCAAAATTTAAGAATATCATCTTGGCCTGATCCAATGAGTCCTTCTGGGCAAATGTTTCAGCAAATAATCTTTTAGAGGGACATCCTTCTCAAAAGACACCATCTTGGACCGACACAATGCGGCTCATTTACTAAGGGTCCGAACGCTGCACTTTCATCGGGTTTCCCGAATATTTCCGTTTTGCGCTAAATTGCCCCAGGATTTTGGCGCACATGATCAGATTTTGGCACATCGCCCCTGGCTTTCATGCGACAGGAATCGGGGGCATGGCCGATGGACAACCCGAAGGATTCGGGCAAACCGCAGAATTTAAAAAAAGGTTTTGTGTCGCAAGATCAGCACTTACATGCACCAGGAAGGAGCAGGTGAACTCCGGCAGACCTCAGCACAGCAGCGACACCTGCAGGATCTCGGACCCGAATCCTCATTGGACAACCCACCGCGGGATCGCGACGGGACCGGGTAAGTAAATCTGCCCCAATGAGTATATTCAGACAAACATTTGTCTACAAAAAGATTTATAAGTGATGTGCTTGCTTAAAGACCTCTTGGGCTGACCAGTGGACCAAAAAAGTTCCTACAAACAACCATGAAGTACTACATCCATGTCAAGAGATGCCATCTTGGGCTGTCCTGATGTTAGCCAATGGGTAAATATTTCTAAAAAAAAAAATCCAATATAGATAGCATCTTGGGCTGCCTAACAGTTTTGTGGTAAGTAAGTTGTTTTGGGTTAATAAACCATCTTTGGCCGACCAATGTGTCCTTTTGTCCAACAAACAACAATATAAAGGGACATCTTTGTCATGAAGAACCATCCTGGTCAAATGGCATCTTGGGTGGACTGAGGTTCCTTGGGTCTGACAGATAAATTGATTCTTTATCAAGCCCTTGGCAATAGTACTTAGTAACCTCAATGTTAGGTTGTCTCCTGCTGAACCACTTGGACCCATTCTCGGATTAGAGTCTGAGCCTATCGGAGGTTCCTGAGCTATGGTGGCTCACAGTGGCTCCTCCAGTATGCAGATATGTTTTCCAAGGTGTTAAATGGAAAACAATGCCTCCTTTTGCTACCTTGAATGGCAGCCCCCTTTAACACCAAGTATGACCTACAAGAAGTCTAATACCATGATGTGTGATTAAGCCAAACCAGTATATGTATTCCCGGAGGAACAGACTCCCAACTGTAGACAGCACTGTAGAATATTTCGACCTGGTTGGGTCTCCTCAGTACAGCGTAGGGAACCGGTTTGGCTGTGTGAGAGGCTTGTGACTAGGGTCAGAAGGTAAGAGTTCTCCTTATTAAGAGTTTGCCAATTAAGACCACCTTATAGGTGTGTGGGGACTTAAAGCCATAGATGCTCCACTAGGGAATTCTGGGATATAAGTAAATAAGCTTAAGGAGAACTCTTACCTTCTAACCCTAGTCAATAGCCTCTCAAACAGCCAAACCAGTCCCCCGGTTGTACTGAAGAGACCCAACCAGTCGAAATATTGTACAGTGTTGTCTACAGTTGGGAGTCTGTTCCTTCGGGAATAGATCTACTGGTTTGGCTTAATCCCACATCATGGTATTAGACTTCTTGTAGGTCATACTTGTTGGTAAGAGGGCTGCCTTTCAAGGTAGCAAAAGGAGGCATTGTTTTCCATTTAACACCTTGGGAAATGTATTTACATACTTCCCAGAATTCCCTAGTGGAGCATCAATGGCTTTAAGTCTCCACACGCCTATAAGGTGGCCCTAACCACCTAAGGAAAACTCTAATCCAGTAGCTCCTCCAGAGCAGATAATTCTTCACATGACCACGAGAAAGGGCGATTGTCTCCAACATTACATTGTATATAGTCTACAAGGGGTTCCTATTGGTCTTCCAGCCATCAGGACCTAATGTTGTTAGTAGAATTGACGTATATAATTATCTTTATTATTGCTGACTCGTAGGTGATGTGAGGGAAAAATCAACTAATCAATTTGTCCATTGTGGTCCAGGAACAGAGCAGATCGATTCTCGTTTCTCTTCTCCTGAACTGCATCCTGGGAAGGGGTTAAGACATTTTTGTCCTCCATAAGCAAACTAGTAAAATGTTTTGGCAGACCCGTGTGAGCGTGTGTAGCGTTCAAACACATGCTGAGCCCAGTCCTCTCAACTACAACCAACCCCAGCAGATGGGAGCGGAAGTAGTTTAACCCCACGGATTCCAGAACGTTACTTTTCCCATACCATCGAGGGCCTTTGGGATGGAAGATGTTAAAATCTGGACTTGAGCAAATCTCCAGTTCTCTGTGTGACACACAAGACCCTTTTGCAGTAAATTTATATATTGTTCTGCAGAGCAAACACTGCTGGGAATTGCTTAGAGGAACTGCAATAATTGAACAGCTGTGTCACTGTGGGGTTTGTTCAGTCTCGCTCCGGGCTTGAGAGAGAAGAGAAGGAAGGAGGGGGCCGCGAAAGAGGGGGCATGTTGGATGTGTCCATGTAAGTTTTCTTGGAAGAAGAGCAATCTGGGAAATGAAGGGGTCCTTTCAAGAAGACAATGGTTTTAGCAGAAAGCAGCAGAAGTCCCCGAGCCAGGAGCCATGACCCTTTCTTTCTTCTTCTGTAGATGGTCAAGCTTTGCCGGTCTATAAGGTTGGCTCGCCCCCACAGGCTTTCGGTGTTAACCCTGTCAGCTCAACCAAACCTATGACCTACAAGAACTTAAAGAGGTTCCTCAGAATCCCTGGAAGGGTAGGTTTAGTGGGAAAAAAAAGTACTTACCTCTTGTGACGGCCACCGATACGATCTAGTGGCAGCTCTTAGTCTCCAGGTCCTCTGAAGTCCAATCTGTTGACCAATATTACCGGCATAGTTGAGGTATGAAGGTATTCACTGTGATTTCACATAACCTGCCCTCTCACATGTTTTTTTCCAAAACTTCTTCTGAATAGGTCTCTACCCAGAAAACAAAAAAATTGTGTTTACATCAAAAGTGAAAAGTCAACATATTGGTGTCTTCCAAAATGGCTGCCAACTTCTTTAAAGCGAACCTGTCATCATACATTGACCTAATAAACTAGCAGTATGTTGCCAAGCAGATGACCACCTTCCAGATGATGACCCAGTGTGATGGAATCATTCAGAAAATCAACTTTGAAGTGACAAGTAAATTGCTTTTTGTAAAGTCAAGGAGGTGGAGACTTTAACACTGAAGTCAAGCTCTCTCTTCCTCAGAAAGCCTCCATCTCAGTAATTGATGGTTCTAAATCCAGAGACATCACTAACCAGATCTACTGAAGTCCGATGAACAATCACAGAAGAGGAGGTGTTCAGAGCTCCCCACCTTGACTTCAATATAAAATCTCCTCCTCCTTGACTTTACACGACCAATTTACATCTCACTTCAAAGTTGGTTTTCTGGATGATGCCGTCACATTGGGCCATGAAAGAAACAAAAACTAGAAGGCGTTACGCTACCTCACAATATACTAGCAGTGGTTTATTAGGTCACTTTCTGATGATAGGTTCCCTCTAAGGAATCTTATGCCCATCACAGAGACTCTCCATACATCTATGGGGGGAGAAGTTTATCTGTCATGCAACGTACACATAATACACATGTGTATATAACCAAAGGACATTAAGTAATGCAAATTTTTTGAACACGGCCATTCCTCCAAAATGTTCCTTGACTACAACCTGCTGGACTAAGAGAGAGACGAGAACCCAACTTGTAAAAGCAGGAAATACCTACCCGACCCAGGGAACATTTTACGGTTTTATCTGTGATGATGTATGGACAATGGCAGAAATTTCCTACAATGTCCCATAATTCATAAAGAGATCCTCCCATCCCTACAGGGAGAAGAGATCGGCAGTGTGAGCTGAGGTCGAGTCACTAATCATTTCCCTCACCCGGCCGTGTCCTATTCTGGATGCCCCTTAACAAGGAACATATTGCTGCACTTATTATAATGTATGGCCATAATCCTATAATTTACATCTATTAAGTGTCTCTAGTCCTTCATTCATCGGACCCTGGGGGTCATATATGTAAGTGCAGTGAGTCTTAAATAGCTGCCATTGGATACACCATTTTCAAATATACATATATATGCATTTAAACCATCCAAACCATCTATATAGGGAGGAACATAGCATCCCTGGTGCCTGAAGCGAATATGGAAAGGTTCCCCCCCTAATTATGCTGTGTCTCCTGCCCATGCAGACATCAGTTGTTGGTAAGGCAATGGCTAAGAGATCCTTTCTCTATTTAGGAAGTATTGTAAATGGATTATTTTGAGAGGCATGTCTTGCTTTGTACTGACTGTGCTGCCGATGCTCCCCTCCTCCCACCTGCTGATGCTGCCGCCTGAGGCGGAAGGCTCAACTTGCCTCATTGAATGTGCACCACAAACATCAGGTGTAAAGACATGCTAGTGTAGGTAAGGCAATGGCTAAGAGATTCCGTTCTCTGCTTAGGAAGTATTGTTAATTGATTCTTTTAAGTGCTCCCCTCTCCCCACCTGCTGGTGCTGCCGCCTGAGGCGAAAAGGCTCAACTCGTCTCATTGAATGTGCACCACAAACATCAGGTGTAAAGAGATGCTAGTGTAGGTAAGGCAATGGCTAAGAGAACCGTTCTCTGTTTAGTAAGTATTGTAAATGGATTCTCTTAAGTGGTCCCCTCTCTCCACTTGCTGGTGCTGCCGCCTGAGGCGAAAGGCTCAACTTGCCTCATTGAATGTGCACCACAAACATCAGATGTAAAGAGATGCTAGTATAGGTAAGGCAATGGCTAAGAGATCCGTTCTCTGTTTAGGAAGTATTGTAAATGGATTCTCTTAAGTGCTTCCCTCTCTCCACCCACTGGTGCTGCCGCCTGAGGCGAAAGGCTCCACTTGCCTCATTGAATGTGCACCACAAACATCAGATGTAAAGAGATGCTAGTGTAGGTGAGGCAATGGCTAAGAGAACCGTTCTCTGTTTAGTAAGTATTGGAAATGGATTCTTGTACGTGGCATATCTTGCTTTGTAGTGGCTGACTGTACTTCTGGTGCTCCCCCCTATCCACCTGGTGGTGCTGCCACCTTAGGCAAGAGGCTCAACTCGCCTCATGGAATTTGCACCCCTGATAAAACCCATTAAATTGGCTTTGCATTTAATACACGATGATTGTCGGAGAGATGTGTAATCCTACTTGTAAAAAATAGATTTATATTTTTGAATTATAGCTTCCAAATTGTGATGGGATATGTCCTCACACTGCTGTGCTCTGTGCATTGCCTGGTGAGTTCTCCAACCTGGATCCTGCTAAATACTTTACTGAGAGCAAAGGAGAGGGCCTAGTTATCTCGAATATGGTCTTTCAAAGTCCTGCTGCTACTAACAACATACACAAAGCTATTATTACCCATCGCTCCAGGACCCGACTCTGGCTGCGGTACTGCAAGGTCACACCTGCCGATACATTTCCTTTAAGGTCGTCTTTACCTTTAAATGAATCCTGAGATTGGCTCTGCTGAGTAGAATCCACATGCTACCCCCTGCATATCTCAGAAAATCATCACAATCCTTGGAAGGCGACCAAGGACGAGGCCCGGAATAGTGTGCAGGAGTCTGGGCTTAATGCAACTCACGTTAACCTGTGATTTTGCAATCAGATGTTCTCCTGCGCGGCGTGCGGTGGGCACAGCCCCTGGGACGGGAGCGCAGGAAGAGATGCGCATTTTATGGATCCGCACAAAAATTCTAAAAAAAAAAACCTAGAACTTTTTTTCGTGAGAGGATAAAGTGAGGTAGGGAGGAGATGAAAGAAGCTCCTAATTAACTCCGCGTGCGCCACTAAGCCACTTCTAAAATATCTCCCGTTCTCCAGACTGGCAGGTAGAAAATGACAGGTTACTGCCGAATCCGAAATAGAAAATTTTACAGGATTATACAAAAAAAAAAAAAAAAGTTGACTTGCTCCCAACCCACGCAAAAAGATATAAATACGCATGTTTATAAGTGGTGCGTTTAGAGAAGGACGGGTACAATGCCCCCCTCTGCCGAGGGACGGCAATTATACCACCAGCAGGAATCCATTGGGGGGGCAGGTGTATTTTTGGATGTTTTTGTTATTCGAGATATCCCCCTTCAGGAAATTCGAAATTGGCCCTCATCTTCTGCTTCTTCCTTACACGAGGTTCTCAAAATTTAAGACAATTGGTAAAGAGTCATGATGGAGCTTGGTGGTTGTCTTCTCCTAGGTGGATCTTCCTTGTGATCTCAGATCATGAATCCTCTACTTTCCCATTTTCATGGCTTGGGAAGTCCTCATCTTTATCAAGAGGTCCTCACCAGGGACAGATTAAGACTGCCATGAGTCCTGGGCTGATTTTTGTAAATGGTTAGATTAGAACTTAGACCATATCTAAAAATGGTTAGATATAACAACTTAGAGCTAGAATATAGCTTAGATAAAGTACCAGAACCAAGCTCGAATCATTGATAAAAACTGAGGAAGAGGAGGTCCACCTCAATGATGCAGTTTAAGGAACCTTTGAGGACTTTTCGAAGGTCTTCTACATAAATGTGTGTCAGGGGCTGGAATTGTGGGACTGAGGACCCGTGGTGTTTGGCATGGATGACCATGGACCCTGGGTGGTTGTTCGTACTGCCCATATCTGATCCACTACTGGTCCTCCAGATGTAGAATTTCTGATTTTGGTCCTAATTTTCTTGCACATTGAATGTTCAGTAGTATATGGACCACTTATTCCGGCGCAGGATTTGAGGACCCCTTTAAACATTTTTTCTTCCTAGACTTATCAGTATGAAATGGTAGGATTTTGGATATTGAAGGTTTAAGATGTTTACCATCTGCTCTCCATAAAATAGGACAATAGGGACCTTCACAGTCAGCTTAGTCCAGGGGCGGAGGACAGAGTCTAAACAACAGCTCTGTCTTCTAAATAGTGGCCATCATGTGCTACTGCAGATGAGCTCCAACATTTGGGACCCTCACTGATATGATGGCTCCTTTAGGTTGGGCGCCTCTGATTGGTAGGGTTAGTTAGGCTTTTAATAACAAACTAAAATATCCTAAATTTCCTAAAATAATAATGAAGGTGAATGGGGAGGGACGTGACCCAGTAGACTGTGTCAGAAGGAGGCAGCAATGGTCTTAGTTTAGCAGAACCAATGTTTCCAGGAAACCCCTTTAAGACACACTTATTATTGGAGTAGGCCTGCTCCTTTAAGAGAGGGCTCTGCCTGACAATGGAGCTGTAGATGTTAAGCAGCAATTAGGAAGGTGAGGGAAGAGATAAGAGCTGGCAGGTCTTCATCAGTGATTAGTGGGTGGCAGGTATAAACGGGGATTAGCGCGTCCTTCCGTTTGATGTCTCGGGACACACACAGAGGAAGATGAATATGAATGGAGGATGAGTCCTGCTCTGTGAGATTTCCACTCTTAAGCTGCCACAGACACAAAGGATTTGACCCAGATGTGACCAAAATTACGGAGATTGTCAATGCTGCAATTATAGTGATGTGACCAAGAAAAAGGAAGAGGTCAAAATATTTTTACATATTTTAATTGGTCATAAATACAATAGTCATATTACATTACTGATCCTAAGTTACATCCTGTATTATACTCCAGAGCTGCACTCACTATTCTGCTGCTGGTGCAGTCACTGTGTACATACATGACATTACTTATCCTGTACTGATCCTGAGTTACATCCTGTATTATACTCCAGAGCTGCACTCACTATTCTGCTGCTGGTGCAGTCACTGTGTACATACATGACATTACTTATCCTGTACTGATCCTGAGTTACATCCTGTATTATACTCCAGAGCGGCACTCACTATTCTGCTGCTGGTGCAGTCACTGTGTACATACATGACATTACTTATCCTGTACTGATCCTGAGTTACATCCAGTATTATATCCCAGAGCTGCACTCACTATTCTGCTGCTGGAATGTCTCCACTTGGTGTGAGTGTGCAGTATAAGATGGAGTCGTTCTGTAAAGTACATTAACTGTCTTGTCATGTTCTTAGATTTATCTTTCCAAAAAGATTTACGTAGATGCTGATACGGTTTCGGTAGACTTGGACTAGGCGAGTCCTTAAAGTGGTTGTAGGGCCCGTAGTGTTGGGGGTGCTGGTAAGTTTGACAATAACCTATTGGTAGGTTGAGTATCGGTTCAAAACTTCTAGAAAACTTGATAACGTTACCCTTACTGTGGGAGGAGCTTTACAAGCGTTGGCTCCTTCTCTCCGGGATGGGCGGAGCTAATAATGATTGGTGGCCTCAGACGGCTTAGGTTCATTATAAAGATTTCAAATTGACACATATTCACCCTACAGGTAAAAGAAGAAGGCCCCACTGTATAACTGCAACAGTTTTACACGGAACATCCGGAACATTCCGTAATAGAATGCGAGAACCACAGTGCATACTGACACACATCAGACTGAATAGAGCGGCACAAGACCATACACAACCACTCATGGAGCACTCAGGTAGAAATCATCTAGTGAGCACATGATGAGGAGCCACGTGCCACCAGATGTTTCCACCGTTGGCCGCTACAGAAGTACAACACTCGGATCAGGTCACATAACGTGTGGCGGAAAACAATTGTGATTTGTAATAACCTCCTTAGTAGGTGGGGGGAAGAGCTGAGGACCCCCGTGTGCCCTTAATACACATTTTATCTCCAAGAACAGTGTCGGAGAACGCAGGGGGGGGGGGGAGAGAAAGTAGGGCACAGCTGGGTGGGGGGTGCTGAATTGAAAATCTAAATCTAATGTGCCGTAGATACATCCGCCATTCACACCTCGCTATGGAGGCAGAGGCACATCAACTCACCGTTACACCTCCAGTCTCAGAGACGACTCATGTTTCAGACACCGGTGACCCCAACCAACACCCCAAACCGAGGGTCTGCAAAGAAGAAAACGTGAAAGTCATAGAACTAAACTTTAATGTACATCATGTGACCTTTATGTATTGGAAATTTGTATATGAACCCCCCCTCCCCAGCGACTACAGAGCACCTGCACCGCCCCAACAGCTTTGTAATACTATAGGACCCCATCCCGTCTCAGTAACTTTATAACAGCGGTCCCCAACCACCGGACCGTGCCCAAAGAGATTCCGCAACAAAAAAATAACTCTATACTCACCTCCGTCTTCTTCTTCCTGAGGCCCCGTCTTCTCCCCTTCCACACCACCCCAGTGTCTCTGTGATTCTACATGACCCCAAACCACCCCAATGACTCTACAGGACAACCACACCCCCACAAAAACTCTGTGACTCTACCTGATACCACACCACCTTGGTTACTCTACAAGACCCTCAAACCAATGCAATGACAGAAGAGGATCTTACTTCAAAAATATATACATCATCTTCTTTCCATAGAATGACCGATTAGAGAAGTTCTACTCTCTACAATCAAAGATTTATTATAATATACTACTAGGTATCCAAATATCTCAGCCACCTCCAAGGATCCTGATATAAATGGGTCAACTGGGAAGAAGTCAAGAGCTTCTTTGACTTTTCTTGGAAATATCTAACGCAGAACCCTGTGTTTACTCCATGGAATTCATCTGTGACCATCACCATTAATGTATATGGACAATGAGGAATCGATGTATGGCTGAGAGATCCTTCTAATCTACGTCTCCAAACCCCTGGAGATGTCTACAGATCTGAGGCCAGGGACTAGGCTGGCAATGGAGATGATTATGGACAGGGGAAGGGGTTAAATCCTAACGTTGACTCGTTTATGACCATTAAGCTAATTGCTGGTGTCAATGTCCAGTAATCTCCCCCCAGAGACCTGGATACATCCGATCTGATGACACCAGACGTATCGATCAGAAGCCACGGATTCCGGAGGAAATCGCGCTAAACATTCCCAGTGTCCAGTGTGATTACCTGGAGGAGGGCGGTAATTGGCTCATCTGGATTTTTATGACATTTAAAGGGGAATTACGATACATGGATTCCTGGAACCTTTACTCTACCCTTAAAGGGGAAGTCCACTATAATGTTGGACCTAGTAACCCCTTCAAAGGACCTTCACGTTCTACTCTAAGCTTCTAAATCTCTAGTACTTGAGGAGATTTAAGAATGTCTTTCTGCCTTAATTAATAGGACCTCTTCTTAAAGGGGTATTCTGAGCATTTTATTTGTTAAAAGCTTGTGGTCCCACCTCACTAAACATTGTTCACTAGCCTCAGCGGTAACCTACAGTTCATGACTTCCCAGGGTAATGAGAAGCTTTAGGACCAGACCCCTGGTAATGGATGAGACCCAGTAATGGACATGTTCTCATCCGTAATAATGGATGCATCATCATCACTTCCAGTCCATGGCAGGAATGGGAGGTCCTTTAGCAGATAAGTTTCTTTACCCCCTCATATAAATGTTGAAAAACCTAAAGTAGGGGGTGGACTTCCCCTTTAAGAGGAGGTCTTATTAGCCACATTTTCAAGCCGTACTCTAGAAGTCATCTGATAACTTGTCATTCTAGAAGAAAATAGTAGGTCTCTAAAGTGCCACTAAAAGAAGAGAAACAGATTTGGGAAAAATCTGACCTTTAAAGAGAATGGGGGTCATTTACTAAGGGCCCGAACCGTTTTTTTTCGACGTGTTTCACGTAAATTACCGATTTGCGCCGAATTGCCCCGGGTTTTTGGCGCACACGATCCGTGTAACGAAAATCAGGGGGCGTGGCTGTCGGAAAACCCGACGGATTCCGAAAAACTGCAGAATTTTAAATAAAAATGTGTCGCTTGACACGCACTTACCTGCACCCAGGATAGTTTGGTGTACTCCAGTGCACTCCGACTGAGCGGCACCTGGTGGACTACCTTAGTGAATCGTCAGAAGACCCGAATCAGCGTCGGAGAACCCACCGCTGGATCGCGACAGGACCGGGTAAGTAAATCTGCCCCAATGTGTCACTACACATATCTTATGTGATTGCCGCTGTGTCCCTGATATATTTAATGTAATTATTTAACAAATCTGCCCACCCAATCAAAAGATACAGCTCCTGAAAGTTTATATTATCAAGGGGCTGGTAACACACAGAACCACACCCCCAGAGCAATTTGCAGGGTACCACCCCCTTGGTTTAGGTTACCGCCCCCTTGGTTTATATGAGCTACTTCACTTATAGATTTCTGGCGGCCATTTCTTTTGAAAGGGTGGGCGTATTGTAAAAACATGATGCCATATTGATCAGGGGAACAGTGCAAACCACAAGAGGTAGGTCATCCAGCAATTTGTACTTGGTGACAGTCCCCTTTAAATATGAATAAAGCGCCCAATTTACGTCACATATACAAGACCACACCTAATAAACATAACAGGCAGGTTATATAGAGGGGGGGGAACATTGGATCTGTGTTCAGGATGGATGATACCATGTAATGTGTATAGCGGGCGGGGGCCCCCTTTATCCTCTGTTAGAAGTTATTAGAAAGTGACTTTTGAGTCTTCCCATGACCAGCACTTGTTCCACACAGACACAAGACCCTCTTTAGATAGAAGGTGCCCACCCACATATGTGACCAAACCCAGAATGGAGTCACTGGGAAAGTGAAAAGACTGTAGTATGTGAGTGACACAGGAGAGGTCAGGGGTCATGGCGGGTCAGTGGCACTATAGAGGAGAGACTACTGTGTGCAGGGCGGTGACAGCTTTACAAGTCCCCACCAGATTTATAGATGTGTAATAATATAAGAGAAGACATTAGCGGGGCCTCTCTCCTTCTCCTACAACAATTATATCATGTGTGATACAGTCTGCTGAGCTGTGTATCTAATCCTATCCTGTGTGATACTGTCTGGTGAGCTGTGTATCTAATCCTTTCCTGTGTGATACTGCTGAGCTATGTATCTAATCCTATCCTGTGTGATACAGTCTGCTGAGCTGTGTATCTAATCCTATCCTGTGTGATACTGTCTGCTGAGCTGTGTATCTACTCCTCCCCTGTGTGGTACAGTGGGTACCCATGCCCTCTGGTGCCCGGGTGATGTTGGGATACGCGGCTCCCAGCAGTGGTTTGGGTGATGTGTAACTTTCTTGTGATTCGGGGAGGCTGTCCCCAATGCCGCCATCACATGACTATCACCCTCAGCACCTCCAACCCCCCCCCCCCCCCCCCCCCCCCCCCCCCCCCCCCCCCAATTTTATACCACCAAGCAGGAAATCCAATTGGGGGGCAGGTATTGGTTGTATTGTTGGATGTTTTTGTATTCTGCAGATATCCCCCTCGGTAATTCGAAATTGGCCCTCACATCTCTGTTCTTCTTCCTTACACGGTTCTCCAAATTTAAAGACAATTGGTAAAGCAGTCATGATGGAGCTTGGTGGTTGTCTCTCCTAGGTGGATCTTCCTTGTGATCTCAGATCATGAATCCTCTACTTTCGCATTTTCAGGCTTGGGAGTCCATCTATCTTTATCAAGAGAGGTCCTCACCAGGGGACAGATTAAGACTGGCCCATGAGTCCTGGCTGATTTTTGATAAATGGGTTCATTAGAACTAGACCATATTAAAAATTGTGTAGATATAACAACTAAGACTAGAATAATAGCTTAGATAAAGTACCAGAAACCAAGCTTCGAATCATTGATAAAACACGAGAAGAGGAGGTCCACCCTCAATGACAGTTATTAAGGAACCTTGACGGACTTTTCGAAGGTCTTCTACATAAATGTGGTGTCAGGGTGGGGCTGGAATTGTGGTGGGACTGAGGACCCGTGTGTTTGGCATGGATGACCATCAGGACCTGGGGGTTGTTACGACTGCCCATATACGATCCACTACTGGTCCTCAGATGTAGAATTTTGATTTTGGTCCTAGATTTTCTTGCACATTGAAATGTTCAGTAGTATATGGACCACTTATTCCGGGCGGCAGGATTTGAGGACCCTTTTTAAACTTTTTCTTCCTAGACTTATCAGTTGAAATGTTAGGATTTTGGATATTGAAGGTTTAAGAGTTACCATCTGCTCTCATAAAATAGGACAATAGGGACACTTCACAGTCAGCTTATCCAGGGGCTGGCAGGACAGCGTCCTAAACAACAGCTGTTATTCAATAGTGGCCATTCATGGCTTACTGAGATTGAGCCTCCAACATTGGGACCCCCACGTGATATGATGGCTCCTTTAGGTTGGGCGCCTCTGATTGGTAGGGTTAGTTAGCGCTTTTAATAACACAAACTAAAAATCCAAATTTCCTAAAATAATAATGAAAGGGAATGGGGGGACGTGACCAGTCCAGTAGACTGTGTCAGAAGGAGGCCAATGGTCTTAGTTGAGGCAAACCAATGTTTCCAGGAAACCCCTTTAAGAACACACTTATTATTGGCAGTAGGGCTGCTACCTTAAGAGAGGCGCCTGCCGACAAGGGCGTGTAGATGTTAAGCACCAATTATGGAAGGTGAGGGAAGCAGATAAGAGCTGGCAGGGTCTTCATCACTGTGATTAGTGGGGGCAGGTAATAAACGGGGGATTAGCGCGTCTTCCGGTTTGAATGTCTCGCGGGACAACACACCGAGGAAGATGAAATATGAATGGAGGGATGAGTCTGCTCTGTGAGATTTCTCACTCTAAGCTGCCACAGACACAAAGGTTGACCCAGATGTGACCAGAATGGAGGAGATTGTCATGCGCTTGCAATTATAGTGATGTGACCAAGCAAAGGAGAGTTCAAAATATTTTTACATATTTAATATTGGTCATAACTACAAGTCATATTACATTACTTGCTCCTAAGTACATCCTGTATTATACTCCTAGAGGCTGCACTAATATTCGCTGCTGGTGCAGTCCCCAAACTGTGGTCATACATGAATTACTTATCCTGTAACTGACCTGAGTATATCCTTATTATACTCCGAAGCTGCCTCTATTCTGCTGCCTGGTTGCAGTCCACTGTGTACATACATGACATTACTTATCACTGTACTGATCCTGAGTTCCATACTTAGTATACTCCGAGATGCCCTCACTATTCTGCGGCTGGTGCAGTCCATGTGGACATAAATGACATTACTTATCCTGTACTGAATCGAGTTTACATCCTGTATTATACTCCAGACAGCGGAAACTCATTCTTTATTGCTGCCTCTGGTGCAGTCACTGTTGTAAAATCCATGACATACGTATCCTGTACTGATCCTGTTACTCCGTAATTATACTCCAGAGCTGGCACCATCTA
The DNA here is from genome assembly GCA_019512145.1 of Engystomops pustulosus. Lineage (NCBI taxonomy): Eukaryota > Metazoa > Chordata > Amphibia > Anura > Leptodactylidae > Engystomops > Engystomops pustulosus. Next base: position 6,529,633 of record CM033647.1, read on the forward strand.
TTCTGCTTGCTGGTGCAGTCACTGTGTAACATACATGATTACTTATCTGTATGATCCTGAGTTACATCCTGTATTATACTCCAGAGTATGCAACTCATTTCTGCTGCTGGGCAGTCACTGTGTACATACATGCATTACTTTCATGTAGCTGATCCTGAGTTACATCCTGTATTATACCCCAGCGCTGCATCACTATTTCTGCTGCTGGTGGCATCACTGGCTAAATACATGACATTACTTATCACTCTTATGATTCCTGATACATCCTGTATTACTACCCAGAGCTGCACTCACTATCTGCTGTGGTGCGGTCACTGTTACATCATGACATTACGTATCCCTGTAACTGATACTGAGTTAAACCTCTGCAACATCCCCACTGGGGCCACCTAGCCTTTTCTCAGGGGCAGGCTCGAGTCAGCGGCTGCCGCAGACCTGAGTGGCTGCGAGACGTTGCGGCCTAATAGGCACCTAGGTACACGGTGCTGGTCTTGTATGGGGAACCGAGGCTGTCTCTACAGCCTGGAGGTCTCCAGCAAGGGGGTGTTGGCAGAAATGATGAGGGAGAGGCGGTGCTATAGGGATCTCCCTGGGGCAACCTTCGGTGTCTAGATATAAGTCTCTGGTATGGACCGTGTGCCTGTTGATGACTGGCAGCGTAGTAGTAGGCAGGGACCAGACGGAGGACAGAGGTTTAACAAACAACTTACAGTTTCTTGTATTGGAACCGCAGGAAACCGCGAGAACGTGCCTTAACGAGTAGTATGGGTACTGAGATGATGCAGTTGGAGGGAGCCACAGGATGTAGAGCGCAAGCCTGGATTGCAGAGCGGAGGATGGGAGGTAGATGTGTCCTAATAGGGATCTTAGTTGTACCTGGAGTGCGTTCAGGTATAAACAGCTGAAGGTAGGTGATACCCCTTTCCTCACTATTTTTTTTTTTATATTCTTATATTGTTCCAATAGGCGGTTCATGCGGCTAGGCTCTTCTCCTTGCTTCTGGTATCGGTGATGCTTAGTGTATAGAGTTTCCAGACTGATCTTGAGTCTCCGCTATGCTTCTGCCAGACTCTAAGTTGGCTAGAATGGTCTCTTCTCCCTCGGGAGAGACTAAACCTCTCCTGGAAGTTTTCCTGACAGGGTCTTGTAACCCCTGGTAGGTGTGGTGGCACTCACATCCAATTACCTCTCAGCTTACATCTTGCCCAGAGACAAGTATAACATGATGGCTGACACATCTTATCAGACAAACACTACTCTTGCCTTGCCAGGAAGGTATCTACTACTGCAGTGTTCCCTGTGTCTATAAGGAACTATGTAGTGTGAGGTAGTGAATGCTGTGGGACGTATTCTGCAACACTCCTCCGCCTTGCATGGCGAGGGTGTTGCATACCCCCGGGCATTGAAGAGCGCCCTCGGCTCGACACGACTGATTGGGGTGACAGAGGTTTGATAGTGGGCACTTCTATTGAGTGCAGGGCACATGATGCTGTAGGGACCAAACCCGCCCATGGTCTCGGGAGAAACAGGGGCACCTGGGTTGGTGTCGGACTAAGACAAGGAATGTAAATTACAAGTATGACAGTTGTGCGCTACCCGCCATTTAAAACCAAACTTACAGTAGGAAAGGTTGTCGTGTCATGTAATGCTAACTCACCCTTGCACCGTGGGCTGTATATTTTGTTAGTAAACACTTCTTCCTGGCGGACAAATTATATAGTTGATTATATGCATTACATTGGCATATGTGGGAACATTAAACATTATACCAATGTATAATAACCTGCCGACTGACTTCTTACCCTGTATGAGTGGCCAATCCCCAGGTGCTATCTCTGGATACCACCCCCGGTCCCCATAAAGACCGCCGTTTACGGACTACCCCCAGTTCGCAAACCTCGTTTTGAGGGATAAGGTAGCGTGGTAACCGGTTTTACATTAGACGATCACGACACAGTCACACTACAATCTGAAAGGGGGGCCTATCAAAGGTTAGATGCAAATCTACTGGGTCATAAATTGACGTGTGCAACCATTTGTAAACACATTGGCTTAGGAGCCCATGGGTACACATCTTGAACGTTGACAAACGTTACCAGGTAGGCTACTCAGGGTGGTAGCAGATAAAATGTCTTTTCACCTGAAAAGGAAAAGCTATAAACAGTGCAGGCATAAGTGCCATACTAGAAAAGGAATAACGGATTAAGTTGCAATTCTAGAAAGTCAATAGCAATTTCCTGGTAGTTCTGGCAAAGTCTCAAGAAAGGTCTCTAATGACCAACAGTCCATCTTCTGGGTCAGGCCCTTAGGTGGGAAAAAAGTGCAAAAAGATGCAAAGGGTCTCCTCTAGGTGTAGAGGACAGAAGTCTCCTTTGGTAGGAATCTCTACTGTGGGGCAGAGAGGTGCTGGCTATCATAGCACATGACATGGAAAATCTCTTGACTGAGATAAATAAGGGTGAGAGTCTCAGGACAGTTGTGGCTCTATAGGGTAGGGCAGAATAAATATTACAATGGACACAGTAACTGAGAGGGCTGACGCCCTTCAGGGGGTGTAGCGATGCATCTTCGCTGGGTTCAGTCACGGGACAGGATCCAAGTCAGTGACGGATCCTGTCATTCCGCGCTCGTGGGATGTCGGTGGTATGGGGCGGCGGCGGTGTAGGGACGGCTGGACAACGGTGGGCAGTGGCAGGCACTGCAGGTTCAACAGCAGACTCCGGACCTGTCGGGGGAGGACGCTGTCGCACGGGGTGTCGCTGTTCCAGCCGGGGGCTCACACAGAGCCAGGGACACGGGGGGTCAGGAAAGAAATAATGGATCACTGCGGCCAAAAGCGACCCGCGGCTCCCTCAGCTCCGATTCTTCTGGGGAAGGTCGTCCCCCAACTGTATACCGGCACATGGAGATGAGAGGTCTGTTGGACTTCCGGGAAAGGCCTCACAACGGGTACCTCTCCAACAGGAATCTGGCGGGATCTGGCAACGCTCCTGCAGGGAGTACGTGTGGGCGGTGGAGCGCTGGATCATGCCCGGCCCATGATAGCAATGGGGACTGTACTCACCGATCACCGTGGATGGAGCAATTCACGTGGGTCACGCCCGGGGACTCGCAGCCGAGGAAGAAGAGGTATTCGGCATACTCCGGCACTCGTCGTCCTTCATAAGCTACATCGCACGATGGGTAGGTCCTATCGGAGTCTGGGATACGGATCAAGCCCAGATGCGCCCACGGCCCTCGGGTCCTCCTGCAGGAAATTCGATTGCAACTCCCCGTGTCTCAGATTGTGGAGTCTATCCGGCAAGTAAGGGCCTTTATGACGGACGCCGGGGATAAATACCTCCCTCCGTATAGTCCTGAGTGGCAAAGCCATAGCCACGCTGCCGTCGAAGTACGCGACCATGCGGGGTTGGTGTGGTTCTGCGGACTGGAACATGCAGCGAACTGGGAGCTCTTCTACCGGCGTCGTTGCTTCCGAGACAGCGCTGGCAGTATGCCGGACGGAGGGCTCACACTTGACCTCGAGGCTGCGGAGGTGCCAGTGCTGGGGTAGGTCGTCCCGTGTAGGCTCGGGTTTTCCAGCTTGTCGGGCAGGTGCGGAACTGGAGCAGGAGCAGCACCAGGAGATCAGGAACCACCAAGCGGGGCTGGCAGGCTGGTCGGCAAGAGCCTAAGTATGCCTCAGGTTTAGTGGCCACAGCAGCAGTAGGCCCAGGCGCTGGGCTCGACAGGAGATCGGGGGTCCCAATGGCGCCTCAGTGGGCCCGCGGCACCAGTATGGTAGCGGGAGACCGGACTAGGACCGCCCGGGGGTACTTGGCGCTCCGTCCACCGTTGGAGTGAGTCCTCGTTGACCGAAAGCTCGGGTCATTCCTCGATTGCAGTAGCCGGTGCCCAGCGAAGGGGCCTACCGATGGCTGAGCAGAGACCACAAATCCATGGTTCTCCAGAATTCCAGGACTCCGGCTTGTTCCACAGAGGGGATTGGCCGAGGACCCACATGGTGTGACCTCACGTACACAGATCCACACGAGTTCTGGCGTTTCGTTTGAGGGGGGAGAGAAGTCAGGCCTCGTGCCAGAGGGAGGAGTCCAAGGCTCCTAGCCGCCAAGAGCTTGGGTGCGGGCTCTATTTATTTCTATGCGCTCACAAGGAGGCGGGGTTCTGCGCCATTCGCGCGTGGGGGCGTGAGCTTGGGGTGTCATCCGGGGTTGTCCACCAGGGAAGGGTTTGCGGCTGGAATTACTTGCTGCGCCACAGCCTATGAGGTAAAATCTTCAGGCGCGGCAGCGGCCGGATGTAGCAGACTGACACAGTTCTTTGCAGGGTTTTTAACTCTTGAGTGCGGAGCATGTCGCTCGACACACGTGCGGCAGCAGTTATAATACAGTTCAATGTCAAGAAACAACAATCACTTGGGGCTAAACTCGAAGGCACCAGGGTTAGGCAGCCAGTCGTTTCAATAAGGATAGCTTTAGTGCCAGAATAGGCAAAGAATTATAATCCTGTCCGTGACCGCCACTTGGCAACATCCCCCACCGGAGCTAGCTTTCTCGGGCCCTGGAGTCGCCGGGGGCCTGAGTCACGCAAGTAACCTGAGTTGCGTGGGTGGTTGCGGCACTAGGCACGCGTTGTCAACGGTGGCTTGGTATGGGGAAAGCGTAGGGCTGTCCTACAGCCTGGCGGTCTCTCAGCAGGGTGGTGGTTGCAAGAAATGATGAGGGAGAGGCTCTATAGCGGATCTCCTGGGGCAACCCTTCGGTTTGTCTAGAGTAAACGTCTCTGTAGTGGACAGGGTGCCTGTGATGATGGCATCGTAGTAGCAGGGACAGACGGAGGCAGACGGTTGAACAAAAAAACAACTTACAGTTCTTTATTGGAACCTGACGGAGCAGAAGGGGGAAGGAAACGTGCCTTACAGTAGTGTGATTGGAGACTGAGATGCGTTGGAGGGAGCCACAGGATGTAGAGCGCCAGCCTGGATTCAGAGGGACTGCTGGTTGTTGCAGTCACTGTGTACATACATGCATTACTTATCCTGTACTGATCCTGAGTACATCCTGTATAATTCCAGAGGCTGCACCTCACTATTTTGTGCTGGGCAGTTACTCGTGTACATAAATGAAATTACTTATCCTGGCTGATCCTGAGTTTAATGTAGTTTATCCAGGTGCACTCACATTTGATGGTGGTGCAGTCACTGTGTACATACTGACATTACTTATCCTGTACTGATCTGAGGTACATCCTGTATTATACCCAGAGCTGCATCCACTATCTGCTGCTGGTGCAATCACGTGTACATACATGATCCATTACTATCCTGTACTGATCCTGAGTACATCCTGTATTATATTCCAGAGCTGCACTCACTATTCTGCTGCTGTGGTGCAGTAACTGTGTAATACATGACATTACTTATCTCGGTAATGACTGAGTTACATCATGTATTATACCCAGAGCTCGCACTCTACTATTCGTGCTGGTGCGTCACTGTGTACATACATGACATTACTTACTGTATGATCATGAGTTACATCCTGTATTATACTCCAGAGGGCACTCACTATTCTGCTCTGGGTGCAGTCACTGTGTACATACATGACATTACTTATCTGTACTGATCCTGAGTTACATCCAGTATTATATCCCAGAGCTGCACTCACTATTTGCTGCTGAATGTGTCTACCACTGTGGGTGAGTGTGCAGTATAAGATGTGAGTCGTTCTGTAAAGTACCTAAATGTTTTGTCTGTTCTAGATTTATCTTTCCAAAAAAGATTTAAGTATATGATGTGATACGGGTTCGGTAGACTTGGACTAGGCGAGTCTTAAAGTGGTTGTGGGGCCCGTAGTGTTGGGGGTGCTGGTAAGTTTGACAATAACTATTGGTAGGTTGAGTATCGGTTCAAAACTTCTAGAAAACTTGATAAGGTACCCTACTGTGGGAGGAACTTTACAAGCGTTGGCTCCTTCTCTCCGGGATGGGCGGAGCTAATAATGATTGGTGGCCTCAGACGGTTAGTTCATTATAAAGATTTCAAATTGACACATATTCACCCTACAGGTAAAAGAAAGAAGGCCCCAGGTATAAACTGCAACAGTTTCACGAACATCCGGAACATTCCGTATAGAATGCGAGAACCACAGTGCATAATGACACACATCAGACTGAATAGACGGCACAAGACATTACAAACCACTCAGGAGCACTCAGGTAGAAATCATCTAATGAGACATGATGAGGAGCCACGTGCCACCAGTGTTTCACAGTGGGCCGCTACGACAGTACAACACTCATCAGGTCACATAACGTGTGGCGGAAAACAATTGTGATTTGAATACCCCTCTTAGTAGGTGGGGGGAAGGCTGAGGACCCCGGTGCCCTAATACACATTTTATCTCCAGAAACAGTGTCGGAGAACGCAGGGGGGGGGGGGGGAGAGAAAGTAGGGCACAACTGGGTGGGGGGTGTCTGTATGAATTGAAAATCTAAATCTAATGTGCCGTAGATAAATCCGCCATTCACACTCGCTATGAGGGCAGAGGCACATCAAAATCACCGGTACACCTCCAGTCTCAGAGACGGCTCAGTTTCAGAAACCGGTTGACCCAACAACACCCCCAAACCGAGGGTCTGAAAGAAAGAAGAAAACGTGAAAGTCATAGAACTAACTTTAATGTACATCAGGTGACCTTTATGTATTGGAATTGTATATGAAACCCCCCCCTCCCCAGCGAATACAGTAGCCACCTGCACAGCCCACAAACCAGCAGCTTTTGGTAAAATACTATATGGAAACCCCATCCCAGTCTCAGTACTTTTTATACAGGCGTCCCCAACCAAGGACAGTGCCCAAAGAGATTCCACAACAAACAAAAATAACTCTATACCTACCCTCAGTCTTCTTTCTGAGGCCCCGTCTTCTCCACTTCCACACCACCCCGTGTCTTGTGATTCTACATGACCCAAACCACCCCAATGACTCTCAGGACAACCACACCCCCACAAAAACTCTGTGACTCACCTGATACCACACCACCTTGGTTACTATACAGACCCTCAAACCAATGCAATGACAGAAGGGTCACTTCAAATATATACATCATCTTCTTCCATAGAATGACCGATTAGAGAAAGGTTTTACTCTCTACAATCAAAGATTTATTAATAATTACTACTAGGTATCCAAATTCTCAGCCACCCCAAGGATCCTGATATAACTGGTCAACTGGGAAGAAGTCAAGAGCTTCTTTGACTTTTCTGGAATATCTAAACGCAGAAACCGTGTTACTCATGGAATTCATCTGTGACCATCACCATTAATGTATATAGACAATGAGGAATCGATGTATGGACTGAGAGATCCTTCTAATCTACGTCTCCAAAACCCTGGGAGATGACTACAGTCTGAGGCCAGGGACTAGGTCTGGCAATGGAGATGATTATGGACAGGGGAGGGTGTTAAATCCTAACGTTGACTCGTTTATGACCATTAAGCTAATTGCTGGTGTCAATGTCCAGTAATCTCCCCCCAGAGCTGGAGACATCCCGATCTGATGACACCAGACGATCGATCAGAAGCCACGGATTCCGGAGGAAATCGGCTAAACATTCCAGTGTCCAGTGTGATCCTGGAGGAGGGGTAGGGAGCGGGTAATTGGCTCATCTGGATTTTATGACATTTAAAGGGGAATTCATACACATGGATTCCTGGACTTACTCTACCCCTTAAGGGGAAGTTCCACCTATGTTGGACCTAGTAACACCCTTCAAAAGGACCTACGTTCTACTCTAAGCTTCTAATCTCTAGTACTTGAGGAGATTAAGAAGGTCTTTCTGGCCTTAATTAATAGGACCTCTTCTTAAAGGGGTATTCTGAGGCATTTTATTTGTCAAAAGCTTGTGGTCCCCACCTCACTAAACATTGTTCACTGACCTCAGCGGTAACCTACCGTTCATGACTTACCAGGGTAATGAGAAGCTTTAGGACCAGACCCTGGTAAGGATGAGACCAGTAATGGACATGTTCTCATCCGTAATAATGGATGCATCATCATCACTTCCAGTCCATGGCAGGAATGGGAGGTCCTTTAGAGATAAGTTTCTTTACCCCCTCATATAAATGTTGAAAAACCTAAAGTAGGGGGGGACTTCCCCTTTAAGAGGAGGTCTTATTAGCCACATTTTCAGCCGTACTTAGAAGTCATCTGATACTTGTCATTCTGAAGAAAATAGTAGGTCTCTCAAAGTGCCACTAAAGAAGAGAAACGATTTGGGAAAAAATCTGACCTTTAAAGAAGAATGGGGGTAATCTACTAGGCCGACAGAACACGTTTTTTTTCGACGTGTTTCACGTAAATTAACGATTTGCGCCGAATTGCCCCGGGTTTTTGGCGCACACGATCCGTGTAACGAAATCAGGGGCGTGGCTGTCGGAAAAACCCGACGGATTCCGAAAACTGCAGGAATTTAATATAAAAATGTGTCGCTTGACACGCACTTACCTGCACCCAGGTGTGTTGGGGTACTCCATCATGACTGAGCGGCACCTGTGTGGACTACCTTAGTGAATCGTCAGAAGACCCGAATCAGCGTCGGAGACCCACCGCTGGATCGCGACAGGACCGGTAAGTAAATCTGCCCCAATGTGTCACTACACATATCTTATGTGATTGCCGCTGTGTCCCTGATATTTAATGTATTATTTAACAAATCTGCCCACCCAATAAAAGATACAGCTCCTGAAAGTTTATATATCAAGGGGCTGGTACACACAGAACCACACCCCCAGAGCAATTTGCAGGGTACCACCCCCTTGGTTAGGTTACCGCCCCTTGGTTTATATGAGCTACTCACTTATAGATTTCTGGCGGCCATTTCTTTTGAAAGGGTGGGCGTGGCATTGTAAAACATGATGCCATATTGATCAGGGAACAGTGCAATCAACAAGAGGTAGGTCATCCAGCAATTTGTACTTGTGGACAGTCCCTTTAAATATGATAAAGCGCAATTTACGTCACATATACAAGACCACACCTAATAAACATAACAGGCAGGTTATATAGAGGGGGGGAACATTGGATCTGTGTTCAGGATGGATGATACATGAATGTGTATAGCGGGCGGGGGCCCCCTTATCCTCTGTTAGAGTATATTAGAAAGTGACTTTTGGTCTTCCCAGACCAGCACTTGTTCCACACAGACCAAGACCCTCTTTAGATAGAAGGTGCCCACCCACATATGTGACCAAACCCAGAATGGAGTCCGGGAAAGTGAAAAGACGGTAGTATGTGATGACACAGGAGAGGTCAGGGTCATGGCGGGTCAGTGGCACTATAGAGGAGAGACTACTGTGTGCAGGCGGTGAAGCGCTTTACAAGTCCACCAGAATTATGATGTGTATCAATATAAGAGAAGAACATTAGCGGGGCCTCTCTCCTTCTCCTACAACAATTAATCATGTGTGATACAGTCTGCTGAGCGTGTGTATCTAATCCTATCCTGTGTGATACGTACGCTGTGCTGTGTATCTAATCCTAATCTGTGTGATAGTATCCTGACTGTGTATCGCTAATCCTATACTGTGTGATACAGTCTGCTGACGTGTGTATCTAATCCTATCCTGTGTGATACAGTCTGCTGAGGCTTGTATCTAATCCTATCCTGTGTGATACAGTATGCTGCACTGCTGTTGTATCTAAATCTAATCCTATCCTGTGTGATACAGTCTGTGACTGTGTATTAATCCTATCCTGTGTGATAGTTGCTGGACGTGTGGTACATCTAATCATATCCTGTGTGATACAGTCTGCTGATCTGTGTATCCTATCCTATCGTGTGATACAGTCTGCTGAGCTGTGTATCTAATCCTATCCTGTGTGATACAGTCTGCTGAGCTGTGTATCTAATCCTATCCTGTGTGATAGTCTGCTGAGCTGTGTATCTAATCCTCTCCTGTGTGATAAAGTCTGCTGAGCTGTGTATCTAATCCTATCCTGTGTGATACAGTCTGCTGAGCTGTGTATCTAATCCTATCCTGTGTGATACTGTGTGCTGAGCTGTGTATCTAATCCTGTCATGTGTGATACTGTCTGCTGAGCTGTGTATCTAATCATATCCTGTGTGATACTGCTGAGCTGTGTATCTAATCCTATCCTGTGTGATACAGTCTGCTGAGCTGTGTATCTAATCCTATCCTGTGTGATACTGTCTGCTGAGCCGTGTATCTAATCCTATCCTGTGTGATACAGTCTGCTGAGCTGTGTATCTAATCCTATCCTGCGTGATACTGTCTGCTGAGCTGTGTAGCTAATCCTATCATGTGTGATACTGACTGCTGAGCTGTGTATCTAATCCTCTCCTGTGTGATACTGTCTGCTGAGCCGTGTATCTAATACTCTCCTGTGTGATACTGTCTGCTGAGCCGTGTATCTAATCCTCTCCTGTGTGATACTGTCTGCTGAGCCGTGTATCTAATCCTATCCTGTGTGATACTGACTGCTGAGCTGTGTATCTAATCCTATCCTGTGTGATACTGACTGCTGAGCCGTGTATCTAATCCTATCCTGTGTGATACTGACTGCTGAGCTGTGTATCTAGGCCTACCACGTATTATACAGCTTGAGGCACTTTTGGGGAGTATCTGAACGTGCGATACGGCAGATGTGATAAAAAGACATGAAATCGTAAAACACATAATAAAATCTTCCGTCCATGTACAAATATGCAGAGAATCTGATTGCACCTTCAGGACCTTAGAAGGAGATGAGAAGACTCCATCACATTGTACATACACATGTAATAAGATGGAAGTGAGGCCTACACTACAAATATAACCAGGAGCCATAGAAACGGAAGACATGGTCCATGGCAACCAATCAGATAACAGCTTTCATGTAGTCAGGGTATATAATATATTGACAGCAGTGATCTGATTGGCTGCTGTGGTTAACCCAGTATTGCCTGGTGTGTCATAGTACATTTTACCATCTGGATAAACTTTGTAGTTTCAGGATTTTCCCATTTATGAGTTGGACGATTCCTGAACTCTAATGACAAAACAATCCAGGTGATCACATGTCCGCACATGCGTGTTATACTCATTACTAAGAACGTCCGCTCTGTGCTCCGATTCTTAAAGGGCAACTCCACCCTCAGCTTTGTGTATGTTAGTTCCTTAGTTACCTCCCTTTTATTCATTTTAAAACTGTAATTTAGCATCTCTGAAATTGTTGAGGAGGATAGGGGGGTGTACCTTCAGAAGAAGTCCAGGTAAATTGAAATATTGTAATTCCAGAACTCTCCACTAGAGCGGGAACATTAGGCTGAGGGTTCCTGTGTCCTGCAGCTCAGTTGTAAGCTTTTGCTGTGTAGACTGGAAGCTGATTACGGAGTCATCACATCATCATTAGTGAGTTTTAGAGTTTGCAGGCCTAAGAGAGCCATAGATTTTGGATGCCCTCTGACACCACCATACACAGGTACATACCTTCCAACTTTAGGGAAATTGAAAATTTTCAGGTGCCTTTCCTTGTCCTTACCCCCACTTTTTGGCACCTGCATGGTATAATGCCCCCTTCCTTTGCACTGCCTCCCATACTGTGTGATGCCCCATTCTGATATGCCCCACACAATTTAATGCCACCTGTAGTTCTCCGTAAAATTCACCCATCAACAAGAATTTCCAGCTTCCTTTAGCCCCCCACTTATAATACCACCTTTCTCTAGCCTCCTTTTAATGTCCCACACCTTTAGCACCCAACTTTATATCTCATTTTTGTGATTATTATGCCCCTTTCTGTTTCCTCCTGCCCTCTGCACAAAAGAAAAATTATTCCGCACTCAGCTTTTCCTGTTTCCCTGCAGCACATTTCTGCAGCTGCTGTGTGCAGCAGAAGAGGCTCAACAGAGGAGCTGGAGCTGCTTCACTATCGCAATAAACATCTCTGATCTGTCTCATGCCTTTTTTCTATGTGTCAGATACTAGTAAATGTTCGGAAGGTAAATGAAAGTGCATATAACCCTGTACCCTGATAATCTAAGCACAGTGTCAGCACACAGCATCTCACAGCAATAGAGGGATCATGAAGTGTCTGCTCAGAGAGTCCCGGCTCACCCTCTGGAATCTTACACTGACATAGGAGTTAAAACAGCCATAAAACTGAGTAACATTGCAAAATAAGGGGTTAAAATTTTGCTTTATTGTGTAACCATCACTAGGGGATTCAAATTTGAGAACTTTCTTTCATGGGCAAACCCCTTTCAATCTAGCGGATCGGATAGATTTGGGGGAGAGTTGGAGGACCCTATGGTAATAGGAGGGTCTCTATCTCCTGAGGATGATGCGACAGACCTGAGGGGCAGCCTCGCCAGGCCATGCTCCAGTATTGCAGGACCCTGTCTACCTCCTATATATAGGTGAGGTAAGAGAGGGTGACCCCAAACCGGCAACCCCACCCCCAGGGGAGACCCTTCTCTTGTCTGTGTCCTCCCTCTGGCACTTTGTACATCATCCTGTTTTCAGGGTGGCCGCTACCGAGCCTCGTTGTCATGGAAATGGCCTTAATTCCTTCTTCCCATTAAAGAAACATAAAAGGAGAAAAGTTTTTCAGAGAAACTTCACAACCGACCTGTCGGAGGTCAGTAACCTGCTGGCTGAATAACCGCAGCGGGCACAGGCCTGGCAGTCACTGACTACTGAAGAGGGAAATTCATTACACAGGAGGATGTACAGTACAATCCCAACATTCAGATATTCCAGGTTATTGGATAATTCCAGTCCCCTAGTAGCTATAGAATTTGCTACCGAAACTGTTACTGACGTCCACAGCCCCCCATAACACAGACACCCACAGCCGCCCCATAACACAGACACCCACAGCCGCCCCATAACAGACACCCACAGCCCCCCATAACACAGACACCCACAGCCCCCCCATAACACAGACACCCACAGCCCCCCCATAACACAGACACCCACAGCCCCCCCATAACACAGACACCCACAGCCCCCCATAACACAGACACCCACAGCCCCCCCATAACACAGACACCCACAGCCCCCCCATAACACAGACACCCACAGCCGCCCCATAACACTGACGCCCACAGCCGCCCCATAACACTGACGCCCACAGCCGCCCCATAACACTGACGCCCACAGCCTCCCCTAACACTGACGCCCACATCGTCCATAACCGTGACGCCTCACAGCCCGCCCATAACACTGACGCCCACAGCCGCCCCATAACACTGACGCCCCAGCCGCCGCCCGCATAACAACTGAGACGCCCACACGCCCCATAACACTGAGCCACAATGGCTCCCTAACACTGAAGACCCACAGCCGCCCATACACGACGCCCACAGCCGCCCATAACACTGAAACGACCTCCCACAGCCGCCCCACTAACACTGACGCCCACAGCCTCCCCATACACTGACGCCCACAGCCGCCCCATAACACTGACAGCTCCTACTACGATATTGTTTGTTCTGTTGGTTTAAGAGTTGGTCAGTAACTATTATAAAAATTATAATTCTTATAATTTTAAATAATAAAAAAAAAATAACCTTCCTCTTTCTCTTCTTTTCCCCCCTTTCCCTTTCGTCCCACTCCCCCCTCCCATCCTTTTTTTCTCTTCTCCCCTCCTCTTCCTCCAATTCCCCTCCCCTTTCCCCCTCCCCTCCCCTTTCAAAAAACCCCCCCCCCCACACAAACACTCCCCTCCTCCTCCCCCCCTGTCTTCCCCCTCTCCCTTTCCACCCTTCTTCCTCCCCCCCTTCCCCTCCTCCTCTCCCCCCCCCTCCCCCCCTCTCCCTCCTTCCCCCCTTTTTTCCCCCTTCTCTCCCTCGCCTTCCTCTTTCCCCTTCTCCCCCCCTCCTCCCCTCCTCCCTCCTCTCCCCTCCCCGCCCCCTTCCCTCTCTTTCTTTTCCTCCCTCTCTCTCCCCCCCCTCTTTCTTTTCCTTCCCCCCTTCTCCCCTTCCTTCCCCCCCTTTCCCTTCCCTCCTTTCCCCCCTTCCCCCCCCCCCCCGCCGCCCCACCCCCCCCCCCCCCCCCCCCGCCATCCACTCCCCCCGTCCTCCGTCCTCCCCGCCCCCCCCCCCCCCCCCCCGCCTCCACCCCCCCCCCCCCCTATCACTCTTCTTTCCCCCCCTCCTTCCTCCTACCCTTTCTCTTCCTCCTTGGCTTTGCCCCTGCGTCCTTGGCCCCGTCCGGTCTTCCCTCCTGTTGTTTGGCCGTTTGCCCCGGCCTGGTGTCATCCCCCAAGCATTGGAGGACTACATGTACGGTCTACGTAGGTCGAGTCCAAAAGTAAACAACCTCCCGACCGGGCCCCCCCCCCCCCTTCCCTGCAGCATCTCCAATGTGAACTAAGGTTTTGGTGTTGATTACTACACGACTTTATTTATATTGCCAATCAGCACAACACGGCCCCAGTGTGGGCCGCAATATTACAACGGCTCATGTACTTACCTCAGGAGACCTGTCCCCTTCCTCCATATTTACAACAAAAAACCTCTGCGGGGGAGAACTTGGCACTGACCCTACAACATCTTACCATGGGAGCCGTGTGTGTACTGCTGGACTCCCGTATGGGAAAATCCAGATATGTATCATCTATTCAGCTGTCTGTCTCACTACCCAAAATGTTCTCAGCCCCCCTGAGCCCCCGTAGAGAGGTACAAGAGCCTGTGTTATCACAATTCAACCAAACATATCTGGGGATCCTGTGCCTCAAGGAACGCGGTGGTAAAGGATGGACTGTAGAAGACGATGTTCTCGTGGACAGGGGTCTGAGGTTAAGACGGGTTAATGCTGACATAATCTACGTCTCAGGCGCCAAGAGTGTGATGCAATCTCCCATGTGTTTGTATCATTCCTGAGAGTGCCAGATGTAGGTCTGACAAGGCAAGATTTACTGAGACGAGGAGGAGGTAACCCTCAGATCTTTGTAGGACTGACCTGAACATGATGGGTACAATCCAAGTCACCGCAACCAAGTATCCAAGTGTGGTTCCATCATGCCATCACAGTCCACATCCAAATAGTCAATCCCGATAGATCTACCTACTTTTGTTTTGATGTACATTAAGGATGATCAAATTGGACCCATCATCAGATTGGAATGTCCAAAGGCCAAGCCGATACTCTTAAACCGTCAATGGGTTCTGCTTCATTTGTTGGATCAAAATTGAAAAGACTCTTGGATCTCAGAGGACGCACGCTGGAACAGGATGGTTAGTAAATGACCCCCAATGTGTCAGGCCCGATTTGCGTTTTCCCGACGCGTTACCACCCGAATATTTCGAGTTTGCGCCGAATTCCCCGGGATTTTGGCGCACGCGTTGGATTGTGGCGCATCAGCGCTGGCATGCACGCGACAGAATCGGGGCGTGGCCGAACGAAAACCCGACGAATTCGGAAAAACCGCCGCATTAAAAAAATAAAAAAGTGTCGCAAGACTGCACTTACCTTCACCAGGTATAGGCCGTTGAACTTGAGTGCATTTCGGCGGGCTCGGGAACTTCAGGCAGCTGCGCCACCTGGTGGACGTCGGAGACTACCTTAGGAATCCGGCCGGACCCGAATCCACCGCAAGAACGCGGATGGACCGGGTAAGTAAATTTGCCCCAGTGTGGTTCCATCAGGGCCACACTTGTGGTAGAGCTATTAACAGTCACAGGCCCAAAGCTTCGGTTGACTGAGTTATCTTTTTAGGTCTTTGAGAGTTCATTTTGACCAACCAAAATGGATCCATCAAACATTGCTATTGCCCGAAGGCCAAGTCTAGGCACTTTACCAATCAATGGTCACCTACAGCATTCAAGTCATGGGTTTCTAGTAATGTACTTACCATTCGCCTTCACCAGATGTACTTATCACACACGGGCAAAATGTACTGAGATCAGAAGGAGATTCTCAGATCTTCTAGCATGGAAATGGAACAGGACAGGTAAGTGAATGGTAAAATCTACACTCAGATCTTGTAGGACGGAGCTGAACATGATGGGTACAATCGAAAAGTCAACTCAACCAAGTATCCAAGTGTGGTTCCATCAGTCCATCACAGTCACATCCAAATAGTCACATCCCGATAGATACTGTTGATAGATCTTTGTTTTTCATTGTTCATTAAGGATGATCAATGACCGCGTCATCGGATTTGGAATGTCTAAAGGCCATGCCGATACCCAACCAATCAATGGCTCTGCTTCATTTGTTGGATCAAAAGTCAAAGACCCTGGATCTCAGAGGATGCAGCTGGAACAAGATCTCTGAATCAGAAGGAATTCTCAGATCTTCTCAGACTGGAAATGGAACAGGACAGGTGGAGTGGATGGTAAAACCTACAAAATCTACAAATATCACATAGGGTTCCAATAGGGTCACACTGGTGGTCGTGCTTAGCCATAACAGTTCATCACAATAGCTACTGTTAGAGATCTTGATGTGAGTGCTTTTGTGTCCATTGGAACCAAAGGAAATGGACTCGTCATGTATCAGGTTTGTCCATTTTCATCCAAGACCATGGGTTCTACTCCATTTCTTGAAATAAAATTAAGAAGAAGTTCACATCTCACACAAAGAAGATATTTACTGAGACAAGGGGGAGTGCTCAGTCAATGTACAAAAATTGTAGTCCAACACAAGCTAGTCCCAAACTTTTCGTAGTGCCAAGGCCATCAAAGTCACAGAACTGATGTCCAGCGGTATAAAATCTGCACTTTTTTCATCTTATTGCTGTGTGTAATGACCAAGCAAAGTAGACACACCAGGTTAGTATTAGGGTTTGTCACTATGGCCAAGACCATATGGATTATCTACTGTATTGTCCCGCAGTTACCTACTTATCCACAGGCCTCTTTTACTAATGGTCAGATCTAGAGGAAAGATTGTCTATGGCATGGTATGGCCAACTTTTAGAGACTGAGTGCCCAAGCTACAACCAAAATCCACTTATTTACCATGAGTGCCAACATGGAATTTCAAGCAGTACTATTGCTACCTGTTCTTCCACATCTCTAAATCGTATCAGCACCTAAGGCCACAAATACAGTTGAACGAAGGAGGGCAAATTCAGACTCTCATTGTAGCTTCTCTCAGGTCTCTCGTAGAGGAAGAATGAAGGGTCCAGCAGGATGAGCTTCAAAGAATCCTGCAGCCTATCCGCATCCTCATTTTCCCAAAGTTCCAAACAGCCAATGAAGTGTTGTAAAATCTAGAGTCTCTTAAGTTGCCTGGGACTGCAGGAAGATTTGGTGGATTTGTTCCTGTCTGTTGAGTGCCCACAGAAATGGTTCCGATTGCCACCTCTGGCACCCGTGCCATAGGTTCGCCACCACTGGTCTAGGGTGTTGGACAAGGACCAAGGTTGTAGAACATAAAGGCACGAGTAGTCGTTCATGGTTGATTCGGAGGACTTCCACCGGCTCTAAAGTAAGCTCAGAAAGGTTCCACAAAGATAGTTAAGACTGGTGGGTTGGAAGTCAACATACGGTAGCATAGTATCTGCATGATCTATCCTTCTAAGACTTTTGGTCACGATGTCCCTGATAATGAAGCTAAATTACCGGTTAATATTGAGGGGATGTTCCCATGGCCAACCCAGATTCCATCAATGGTGACTACTACCAAGGATGTCCATAAGAGGTCACCATAGTGTACTTACCAGCCACCTACACCCATAGAAGTGAAGATGCTTATAAAGATGGCTCCACTCTACAGCAGTTCTACTAAAGGCAGTAATATTATAGACACAACTACGAGGGCTGGAGGAAGGCTTCTCCTCCCCTATAGGCTAAATATAATACTGCAGACTCTTAATAAACCTCCACACTCCCCGACCTCTTCTTATACATTGTGCTACCAGCAAAGATCAACGTCTTCACACCTTTGTCTTATTAAATGTCTATAAAGTTAATAATCATAAATATCACCCCGAGCAGCACCAGTACTGTATGTGTTATGTATGCAAATTACCCAATATGCCAAAGTGGAAGAGAGAATCAAGAAATGTAAAAGTGTAAATAAATTTGTAGAGGAACATATTATAGGTATTATATCCTGTACATAGGGGGCAGATATAGTAGTTATATTCTTGTACATAGGGGCAGTATTATTTAGTTTATTTCTGTCCATATGTGCAGTATTATAGTAGTTATATTCTTTTACATAGGGGGCAGTATATAGTAGGTAATTCTTGTACATAGGGCGTATTATAGGTAGTTATATCTTGTACCATAGGGGCAGTATTATAGTAGTATATTCTTGTACATAGGGGGGCAGTATTAATAGTTTATATTCTCTGTACTAGGTGGCAGTATTATAGTAGTTATATTCTTGTACATAGGGGGCAGTATTAAGTAGGTATTTCTTTACATAGGGGCAGCATTATAGTAGTTATATTCTTGACATAGGGGGCAGTAATATAGTAGTTTAATATTCTTGTACTAGGGGGCAGTATTATAGTAGTTATATTCTGTACTGGGGGCATTATTAGCAGTTATAGTCTTTACATAGGGGCAGTATTATAGTAGTTATATCTTGTACATAGGGGGGCAGTATTATAGTAGTTTATATTCTTGTACATACGGGGGCAGTAATTATAGTAGTTTTATATTACTTGTACATAGGGGGGCAGTATTATAGTAAGTTATATCCTGTACATAGGGGGTCTAGTATTATAGTAGTTATATTCTTGTACATAGGGGGCAGTATTATGAGGTTATTTCTCGTGTACCTAGGGGCAGTATTATAGTAGTTTATTCTGTACATAGGGGGCAGTATTATAGTAGTTATATTCTTGTCATAGGGGGCAGCTATATAGTAGTTATATTCTGTACATAGGGGGCAGTATTATAGAGTTATATTCTTCGTACATGGGGGCAGTATTAATAGTGTTATATTCTTGTACATAGGGGGCAAGTATATAGTAGTTATATTCTTGTACATGGGGGCAGTATTATAGTAGTTATATTCTGTACATAGTGGGGCAGTATTATATAGTTTATTGCCTGTACATAAGTTGGCATATTATTAGTTTATTCCTGTACATAGGGGGCAGTATTATAGTAAAAAAGTTGTGTTATATTCCTGTACATAGGGGGGCAGTATTAATAGTAGTTATATTTCCTGTACATAGGGGCAGTATTATGTATATATTCCTGTACATAGGGGGCAGTATTATAGTAGTTATTCTTGTACATAGGGCATATTTAAGTAGTTCTATCCTGTACATAGGGGGCAGTATTATAGTAGTTTTATTCTTGTACATAGGGGCAGTATATAGTCATTTATCTGTACATGGGGCAGTATTATAGTATTTAGTTCTAATGGCTATTATGTATATACTTGTTATAACGGGGGAAGTATATCAGTAGTTATATTCCTGTACCTAGGGGCAGTAGTTATAGTGTTATATTCTGTACATATGGGGGCAGTATATAGTAGTTATATTCTTGTACATAGGGGCGATATATAGCAGTTATATTCGTTGTACATAGGGGGCAGTATTATAGTAGTTAGTTATATTCTTGTACATAGGGGGCAGTATATTATAAGTAGTTATATTCTTGTAATAGTGGCAGTATTATAGTAGTTATATTCTTGTACATAGGGGCAGTATATATTATAGTAGTTATATTCTTGTACATAGGCGTTGGGGGGCAGTATTATGAGTAGTTATATTTGATAGGGGGCAGTATTATAGTAGTTATATTTCTGTACATAGGGGAACAGTATTATAGTATTTATATTCTTGTACATAGGGGGCAGTTATTATAGTAGTTTATATTCTTGTACATGGGGGCAGTATTATAGTGTATTCTGTACTAGGGGCATATATTAAGTTATATTCCTGTACATAGGGGGCAGTATTATAGTAGTTTATTCTGTACATAGGGTCAGTATTATATAGTTATATTCTTGTACATAGGGGGGCATTATATAGTAGTTATATCTGTTGTACATGGGGGCAGTATATAGTAGTTATATTCTTGTACATAGGGGGCGTAGATTGTTAATCTTGTACATAGGGGGTATTATAGTAGTTATATTCTGTACATAGGGGCAGTATTATAGTAAGTTATATTCTTGTACATAGGGGGCAGTATTATAGTAGTTATATTCTTGTACATGGGGCATATTATAGTAATTTATTCTTCTACAGAGGGGTAAGTATTAGTGTTATAATTTTAATATATAGTGGCAGTATTTGTACATAGGAGATTGTCTTCTAGTATTTAATACTGATAGACCCCATATTGAGGTGTTGCCTATTATTCTGGGTGCTGTACTGATCCTCCCCCATGTGATGTTACTAGCAGTGATAGACTTTGCTGTGCGGCGCAGGATACGTATAGACACAATTTATAGCAGTATATACAGAAAGGTCAGCCCACAGAGAGATAATGGACGCCGCACTGATATTATTTGGCTGTTAGATCTGATCCGCCTTCACTTACTGACTACACGTCAGGAAAACCTGGACACGATAGAGAAAAGGTCACAATGTAATTGAAATCACTGATTCTGTAAACATTCTGGTAATGCGGCCAACACATGTCATCTCCACCGCGTCACCAGAGAGGGAGATCGTGTATCTAAGCGTATCGTGCCGGCAGCTCAGCTACTGTATCTAAGCCTGCATTGTGTTAGGTTCATCACAACTACATCCTGGCACCTAGTGACATCACAGCTATATCGGCTATCTACTCATGACATCACAGCTATAATCCTGGCACTAGTGACACACAGCTATCTATGACACACAGCTACATCCTGCTACTCAATGACATCAAAGTCACTCTCGGCACCTAGGACATCACACTACATCCGGCACTTCGTGACATCACAGCTACACATCCGGCACCTAGTGACATCACAGCTACATCCTGGCCCAGGACTCAAAATTACACATCGGCACCTAGTGACAACAGCTACATCCACACCTAATAACATCACGTACATCCCGGCACCTAGTGACATCACAGCTACATCCCGGCACCTAGTGACATCACAGCTACATCCCAGCACCTAATAACATCACAGCTACATCCCGGCACCTAGTGACATCACAGCTGCATCCTGGCACTCAGTGACATCACAGCTATATCCTGGCACCTAGTGACATCACAGCTACATCCGCACCAGTACATCACGCTGCATCCTGCACTCAGTGACATCACGCTACATCCTGGCACTCAGTCACACAGCTAACATCCTACTACTCAGTGACATCACACTATATCCTGCACCTAGTACATCACAGCTACATCCTGCTAACTCAGTGACATCACAGCTATCCTGGCACCTAGTGACATCACAGCTACAATTCCTACTACGTCAGTGACATCACAGCTACAACACCGGCACCTAGTGACATCACAGCTACATCCTACTACTCAGTGACATCACAGCTATATCCTGGCACCTAGTGACATCACAGCTACATCCTGCTACTCAGTGACATCACAGCTATATCCTGGCACCTAGTGACATCACAGCTACATCCTGCTACTCAGTGACATCACAGCTACAGCCCGGCACCTAGTGACATCACAGCTACACTCCGCTACTCATGACATCCACATCTAATCCTGGCACCTAGTAACATCACAGCTACATCCTGCTACTCAGTGACATCACAGCTATATCCCGGCACCTAGTGACATCACAGCTACATCCTGGCACTCAGTGACATCACAGCTATATCCCGGCACTCAGTGACATCACAGCTACATCCTGGCACTCAGTGACATCACAGCTACATCCTGGCACTCAGTGACATCACAGCTACATCCTGGCACTCAGTGACATCACAGCTACATCCCAGCACTCAGTGACATCACACTCACCCTAACCCTACTTTTCCCCTTCCCTTTCAGTAAGTCCTTTGAACCCTCCACCATTTCGTCTGCTTTCCTTAGTCCCTCCAGCACATGAGAAATAATTCCAGGACGCCTTCGTTTCTTTGTCTTGATATCAGAGGAGGCCACTTATCCTGGAAATGATCACCCGCGAGCGGTAAATTACTGCTTTCCCTCTGGGTGCTGAGGGGTTAACTGCCTGGGTCTATCAGAACACATCACTTGTAGGCAATATCCTGTAATTTCCCCAGGACAAGACACTCATTACGGAGCGCAGGCGGCGCTGGGGATTCATTCCCATGTTACAGCCTGATGGCGACTCAGAGACAATTAATATGCTACTAGATACACGGAGACCCCCTTTATCTGCCCGGGGGGTCTCATCCCATCTGAGCTCCTTGTGTCAATATAAACCCTGTAGGTCGTCCATCTGTGTATTGTCTGTTACTATGGTTATATATAACTTCCATTTCCTCACGGAATAAAATCCTTAAAAGGAGCTTCATTACCTCCTAAAAATATCTTCTTATATGTTACATACACATTATTCACCGAGAGCTCTGCTAAAAATGTCAACAACCCTGAAAATTTCTTAAAATGACTATGAAAACGCTGACTATGCAATAACTCCAAGTACTGAGGAGGAATATCCAATCCTTACCTGAAGTATCTCCAGACTGTCCTGGACAATATAGATGGGGACAAAATGTGGAGATTATAGAAAAGGAACAAATGGGGGACATAGAAGGGGAACAAGTGGGTACAATGTAGAAGAGAACTATATATAGTGGAGAACATTATAGAGGAGGAAGAAGTGGGGAACATTATAGAGGAGGAAGAAGTGGGGACATATAGGAGGAGTTGGGAACAAGAGTATGAGAGGGGACATTATAGAAGAGGAACAAGTGGGGACATTATAGAGAGAGGAAGGCATATAAGAGTGGGGAACATTATAGAGACGGATAATGTGGGACATTATAAGGAGGAAGAAGTGAAATAGAGGAGGAAGAAGTGGGACATTATAGAGGAGGAAAGAAGTGGGGAACATTATAGAGGAGGAAGAAGTGGGGAACATTAGAGGAGGAAGAAGTGGGGACATTATAGAGGAGGAAGAAGTGGGAACATTATAGAGGAGAAAGAAGTGGGGACATTATAGAGGAGGAAACCCACAGCCCCCCATAAAACACTCACACCCACAGCCCCCCATAACACAGACACCCCAGCCCCCCATAACACAGACACCCACACGCCCCATAACCACGACAGCCCACAGCCGACCCAAAACACGACGCCCACAGCCGCCCCCATAACACTGACGCCCACAGCCGCCCCATAACACGACGCCCACAGCCGCCCCAAACACCACTGACCCACAGCCAGCCCAAACACTTGACGCCCACAGCCGTCCCATAAACATGACCCCACAGCCGCCCCATAACACTGACGCCCACAGCGCCCAAGAACAACTGACGCAAACAGCAGCCCCATAACACTGACGCCCACAGCCGCCCCATAACACTGACGCCCACAGCCGCCCCATAACACTGACGCCCACAGCCGCCCCATAACACTGACGCCCACAGCCGCCCCATAACACTGACGCCCACAGCCGCCCCATAACAATGACGCCCCACAACAAGCCGCCCCAGAACATACTGACGCCCACAGCCGCCATAACAATGACAGCTATCTACTACTGATTTGTTTGTTCTGTTGTGTAGAGTTGGGTCAAGTATATTACTCTTGGCTTGGCACATGAGTACTTGGCACATGTCAGGGTCTTCACTCCTGTTGTTTGGCAGTTGTGACAGGAACTGGTGTCAGGACCACAAGATTGAGACACATGTACGGTCTACGGTAGGTCTGAGTCAAAAGTAAACAACCTCCCGACGGGGCCCCCCCCCCCCTTCTCCCTGCAGCATCTCAAATGTGAACTAAGGTTTTGTGTTGATTACTACACAGCTTTATTTATATTGTCAATCAGCAGCAAACACGGACCATGTGTGGGCCGCAGATATTACACGGTCATGTACTTACCTCAGGAGACCTGTCCCCTTCCTCCATATTTACAACAAACAACCATCTGCGGGGCGGAGAACTTGGCACTGACCCTACAACATCTTACCATGAGGCCAGTGTGTGTACTGTGGACTCCCGTATGGGAAATCCAGATATGTATCATCTATTCAGCTGTCATGGTCTCACTACCCAAAAGTTCTCAGCCCCCCTGAGCCCGTAAGAGAGGTACAAGAGCCTTTGGTTATCACAATTCAACCAAAACAAGTTGGGGATTCTGTGCCTCAAGGAACGGCGGTGGTAAAGGATGGACTGTAGAAGACGAGTGTTCTGTGGAACAGGGGTCTGAGGTGTAAGACTGGTTAATGCTGACATAATCTACGTCTCAGGCGCCAAGATGTGATGCAATCTCCCATGTGTTTGTATCATTACTGAGAGGTTGCCAGTGTAGGTCTGACACAGGCGAGATTTACTGAGACGAGGGAGGATGGTAACCCTCAGATCTTTGTAGGACGGAGCTGGAAACATGATGGGGTACAATCCAAGTCAACGCAACCAAGTATCCAAGTGTGGTTCCATCATGCCATCACAGTCACATCAATAGTAATCCCGATAGATCTATCCTACTTTGTTTTTGATGTACATTAAGGATGATCAAATTGGGACCCATCATCAGGATTTGGAATGTCCTAAAGGCCAAGCCGATACTCTTAAACCAGTCCATGGGCTCTGCTTCATTGTTGGATCAAAATTGAAAAGACTCTTGGATCTCAGAGGACGCAGCGATGGAACAGGAATGGTTAGTAATGACCCCAATGTGTCTAAGGCCCGATTTGCGTTTTCCCGACGCGTTTACCCGAATATTTCCGATTTGCGCCGAATTCCCCGGGATTTTGGCGCCCGCGATTGGTGTGGCGCATCAGCGCTGGCATGCAGCACAGCGACAGAAATCGGGGGCGTGGCCGAACGAAAACCCGACGAATTCGGAAAAACCGCCGCATTTAAAAAAAATAAAAAGTGTGCAAGACTTGCACTTACCTTCACCAGGTATAGGCCGGTGAACTTGAGTGACATTTCGGGGGCTCGGAATTACGGCAGCATGCGCCACCTGGTGGACGTGGAGGACTACCTTAGTGAATCGGCCGGACCCGAATCCACCGCAGAGAACGGGATGGACCGGGTAAGTAAATTTGCCCAGTGTGGTTCCATCAGGGCCACACTTGTGGTAGAGCTATTACAGTCACAGGCCCCCAAGCTTCGGTTTGACTGAGTTATCTTTTTAGGTCTTCTGAGAGTTCATTTGACCAACCAAAATGGATCCACAAAGCATTGCTATTGCCCGAAGGCCAAGTCTAGGCACTTACCAATCAATGGTCACTACAGCATTCATTAGGGCATGGGTTTCTAGTAATGACTTACCATTCGCCTTCACCAGATGTATTATCCACACCGGGCAAAAATGTACTGAGATCAGAAGGAGATTCTCAGATCTTCTAAGCATGGAAATGGAACAGGACAGGTTGAGTGAATGGTAAATCTACATCAGATCTTTGTAGGACGGAGCGGAACATGATGGGTACAATCGAAAAGTCAACTCAACCAAGTATCCAAGTGTGGTTCCATCATGTCCATCACAGTCAATCCAAATAGTCACATCCCGATAGCTAATGTTGATAGATCTTTGTTTTTCATTGTTCATTAAGGATGATCAATTGGACCCGTCATCGGATTGGAATGTCTAAAGGCCATGCCGATACCCTCAACCAATCAATGGGCTCTGCTTCATTTGTGGATCAAAAGTCAAAAGACCCTGGATCTCAGAGGATGCAGCGGACAACAAAGATCTACTGAAGATCAGAAGGAAATTCTCAGATCTTCTCAGACTGGAAATGGAACAGGACAGGTGGAGTGGATGGTAAAACCTACAAAATTACAAAATATCCACATAGGGTTCCAATAGGGTCACACTGGTGGTCGTGCTTAGCCTAACAGTTGCATCACAATAGCTACTGTGAGAGATCTTGATGTGAGTGCTTTTGTGTCCATTGGAACCAAAGGAAATGGACTCGTCATAGTATCAGGTTGTTGCCATTTTCAATCCAAGACCCATGGGTTCTACTCCATTTCTTGAAATAAAATTAAGAAGAAGTTCACATCTCCACACAAAGAAGATATTTACTGAGACAAGGAGGAGGTGCTCAGTCAATGTACCAAAAATTGTAGTTCCAACACAAAGCTAGTCCAAACTTTCGTAGTGCCAAGGCCATCAAAGTCACAGAACTGATGTCAGCGGTATAAAAATCGCACTTTTCATCTATGCTGTGTGTAATGACCAAGCAAAGTAGACACAAGGTTAGTATTAGGGTTTGCACTATGGCCAAGACCATAGGATTATCAAATAGTAGCAGACCACTTATCCAGGCCTCTTTATAATGGTCAGATCTAGAGGAAGATTGTTATGCAATGGCTGGATCACTCTGACTAGTGCCCAAGCTCAACACATAATCCAATATCAATGAAATTCACCATGCCAAGTCGCATAACATGCGCTACATCCCTACCTAAAGCGTCTAAGCCAGATACCTCTCATTTTTTTTTTCTCCCAAGAACCTTATTGCTAACAGTATTCCAACTCATGACACTCTCACAATACGCCAATACCACACATAGCACTAGGCCACAATTACGTTGAAGAAGGAGGGCCAAATTCAGATCTATTGTGTTCTATCAGTTCTCGTAGAGAAAAATGAAGGGTCAGCAGGTGAGCTTCAAGATCTGCAGCCTATCCGAATACTCTAACACAGCCACAGCACATGATTGTTGTGAAATAGGTAGAGCTCTTAAGTTGCCCTGGGACTGCAGGAAGATTTATGGATTTGTGTGGATTTGTTCCTGTCTGTTGAGTGCCCACAGAAATGGTTTCGAGTGCCACCTCTGGCACCCGTGCCATAGGTTCGCCACCAATGGTCTAGGGTGTTGGACAAGGACAAGGTTGTAGAACAATAAAGGCACGAGTAGTCTCATGGTGATTCGGGGACTTTCACCGGCTCTAAAGTAAGCTTCAGAAAGGTTCCACAAAGATGATTAAGACTGGTGAGTTGGAAGTAACATACGGTAGCATAGTATCTGCATGATCTATCCTTCTAAGACTTTTGGTCACGATGTCCCTGATAATGAAGCTTAAATTAAGGTTAATATTGAGGGGATGTTCCCATGGGCAACCCAGATCATCAATGGTGACTACTACCCAGGATGTCCATAGAGGTCAACCAGTGTTGGACTTACCAGCCACACACCATTGAAGTGAAGATGCTTATAAAGATGGCTCCACTCTACAGCAGTTTATAAAGGCCAGAATATTATAGAACAAGTACGAGGGCTGGGGAAGGCTCTCCTCCCCTATAGGTAAAATAATACTGCAGACTTTAAAAACCTCCACACTACCGACCTTCTTATTACATTGTGTACCAGCAAAGAATCAACGTTCACACTTTGTCTATTAAATAAGTCTAATAAAGTTAAGAATTCATAAATATCAGCCCCAGAGCAGCAGATCACGTAGTACTGTATGAGCAAATTAACCAAATAGCCAAGTGGAGAGAGAATAAAGAAATGAAAAGTTAATATATTTGTAGAGAGGGACAGTATTATAGTAGGTTAATTCTGTTACATAGGGGGCAGTATTATAGTAGTTATCTTCGTACATAGGCAGTAGGCATATTATAGGTTATATTATTGTACATAGGTGGCAGTATTATAGTAGTTATATTCTTGTACATAGGGGCAGTATTATAGTAGGTATTTTTTACATAGGGGCGTATTATAGTAGTTAGATTCTTGACATAGGGGCGCACAGTATTATGTAGTATATTCTTGTACATAGGGGGCAGTTTATAGTAGTTATATTCTTGTACTAGGTGGCAGTATTATAGTAGTATATTCTTGTACATAGGGGGCAAGTATATTAGTAGGTATATTCTTGTACATAGGGGCGAGTATTATGTAGTTTATTTCTTGTACATAGGGGGCAGTAGTATATTCTGCTGAGTTGTATATTCTTGTACATAGGGGGCAGTATTATAGTAGTTATATTCTTGTACATAGGGGCAGTAAGATAGCAGTTATATATCTTGACATAGGGGGCAGTATTATAGTAGTTATATTCTTGTACAATAGGGGGCTATTATATCAGTATTCTTGTAAGGGGCAGTAATAGTAGTTAATTTTGTCACATAAGGGGGAGCTAGAGATATAGTATTCTTTGTACATTAGGGGGCAGTATTATAGTAGTTATATTCTTGTAAATAGGGGGCCAGTATTATAGAGTAGTGTTATATTCTTGTACATAGGGGGCAGTATTATAGTAGTTATATTTGTACATAGGGGGCAGTCGAGTCCAGTATATAGATAGTTATATTCTTGTCACTAGGGGCAGTACGTCTTATCGTAGTTATTTCTCATAGGGCGATTGTGACAAATTACAGGGGGCAGTATTATAGTAGTTATATTTCTTGTAATAGGGGGCCCAGATTATGTAGTTATATCTTGTACATAGGGGGCAGAGTGAGTCAGTATTATTATGTAGTTAATTCTTGTACATAGGGGGCAGTATTTATAGTATTATATTTTGTACATAGGGGGCTAGTATTATAGTAGTATATTCCTGTAATGTGGGGCAGTATTATATAGTAGTTTATTCCTGTACATAGGGGGCAGGTTTATAGTAGTTATATTCTGTATAGGGCAGTATTATAGGAGTTATATTCCTGTAACATAGGGGTGCAGTATTATAGTAGTATATTCTTTAATAGGGGGCAGTATTATAGTAGTTTATTCCTGTACTAGGGGGCGTATTATAGTAGTTATATCTTGTACATAGGGCGTATTATAGTAGTTCTATCCTGTACATATGGGGGCAGTATTATAGTAGTTATATTCCTTGTACTAGGGGAGCAGTATTATAGTAGTTATAGTCTTGTATATAGGGGGCAGTATTAGTAGTTATATTCCTGTACATAGGGGGCAGTGAGATATAGTAGAGTTATATTCCTGTACATAGGGGGCCGTATATAGTATAGTATTCTTGTACATAGGGGGCAAGTATTATAGAGGTATATTCTGTACATAGGGGGCAGATATAGTAGTTATATTCTTGTACATAGGGGGCAGTATTTATAGTAGTTATATATTGTACATAGGGGGAGTATTAGTTTTTATATTCTTGTACATAGGGGGCAGTTATTATAGTAGTTATATTCTTGTACATAGGGGCAGTAGTATTTATAGTAGTATATCCTTGTACATAGGGGGCAGTATTATAGTAGTGTTATCTTATTGAATATAGGGGGCAGTATTATAGTAGTTATATTGTACATAGGGGAAGCAGTATTATTAGTAGTATATTTTGTACCTAGGGGGCAGTATTTATAGTAGTTATATTCTTGTACATTGGGGGCAGTATTATAGTAGTTATATTCCTGTACATAGGGGCGTATGGCAGTATTATAGTAGTTATATTCCTGTACATAGGGGGCATATCTAGTAGTATATTCTTGTAACATAGGGGCAGTATTATAGTAGTTATATTCTTGTACATAGGGGCAAGTATTATAGTAGTTTATATTTGTACATAGGGGGCAGTATTATAGTAGTTATATCTCTGTACAGAGGGGGGCAGTATTATAGTAGTATATTCTTGTACATGCGGGGCAGCATTTATATGATAGTAGTATATCTTGTAATAGGGGGCAGTATTATAGTAGTTATATTCTTGTACATAGGGGCAGTATTATAGTAGTTATATTCTTCTACAGAGGGGTAAGTATTATAGTAGTTATATTTTAATATATAGTGGCAGTATTTGTACATAGGAGATTGTCTTCTAGTATTTAATACTGATAGACCCCATATTGAGGTGTTGCCTATTATTCTGGGTGCTGTACTGATCTCCCCCCATGTGATGTTACTAGCAGTGTATGAGACATTTGCTGTGCGGCGCAGGACTACGTAGTAGACACAATATTTATAGCAGATTATATAAAGAAAGGTCAGCCACCACAGAGAGATAAATGGAGCCGCACACTGATATTATTTGGCTGTTAGATACTGATCCGGCCTTCACTTACTGACTACACGTCAGGAAAACCTGGACACGATAGAGAAAAGGTCACAATGTAATTGAAATCACTGATTCTGTAAACATTCTGGTAATGCGGCCAACACATGTCATCTCCACCGCCGTCACCAGACGGAGGAGGATCGGTATCTAAGACGTCGTTCGTGCCGGCAGCTCAGCTACTGTATCTAAGCCTGCATTGTGTTAGGTTCATCACAACTACATCCTGGCACCTAGTGACATCACAGCTATATCCTGCTACTCAGTGACATCACAGCTATATCCTGGAAAGTGGACATCACAGCTATAATCTCTGGCACCTAGACATCCAGTACATCCGCACTAATGACATCAAAGCTACATCCCGGCACCTAGTGACATCACAGCTACATCCTGCTACTCAGTGACATCACAGCTACATCCTGGCACCTAGTGACATCACAGCTACATCCTGGCACCGAGTGACATCAAAATTACATCCTGGCACCTAGTGACATCACAGCTACATCCCAGCACCTAATAACATCACAGCTACATCCCGGCACCTAGTGACATCACAGCTACATCCCGGCACCTAGTGACACCACGTACATCCAGCACCTAATAACATCACAGCTACATTGCCGGCACCGTGACATCACAGCTGCATCTGGCACTAGTGAATCACAGCTATATCCTGGCACCTAGTGACATCACAGCTACATCCCGGCACCTAGTGACATCACAGCTGCATCCTGGCACTCAGTGACATCACAGCTACATCCTGGCACTCAGTGACATCACAGCTACATCCTACTACTCAGTGACATCACAGCTATATCCTGGCACCTAGTCACTCACAAGCCTAAATCCTGACTACTGCAGTGACATCACGACTATATACCTGGCAATAGTGATCACAGCTAATTCTATCATCCGTGACATACAGTACAGCCAGGACACCCTAGTGACATCACGCTACATCTGTACTCAGTGACATCACAGCTATATCTGGCACCTAGTGACATCACAGCTATTATCTGCTACTCAGTGACATCCACAGCTTATATCCTGGCACCTAGTGACATCACAGTACATTCACTACTCATGACACTCACAGCTACAGCCCGGCCCTAGTGGACATCACAGCTACATCCTGCTACTCAGTGGACATCCACAGAGTTATCCTGGCACATCTGAGAAGCATCACAGTAATGGACATCCTGCACCAGTGACATCCACAGCTATCCTGGCACCTAGATGACATCACAGCCATAATCCTGGCACTCAGTGCCATCACAGCTATATCCACCAGTGAACAACAGCTCACGCTAGTTGACATCACGCTACATCCTGCACTCAGTGACATCAACAGCTACATCCGGGACTCATGACTCCAGATGGAAACATCACAGGCTACATCCCAGCACTCAGGAATCACAATCACCCATAACCCTGACATTTTCCCCTTCCCTTTCAGTAGATACTTTGAACCCTCACACCATTTCGTCTGCTTCCATTAGTCCCCCAAGCAACATGAGAAATAATGCCAGGACGCCTTCGTTCTTTGTCTTGATATCAGAGGGGGCAGTATCTGGACATGCATCCACCGCGAGCGGTAAATTACTGCTTGTCCTCTGGGTGCTGAGGGGTTAACTGCCCTGGGCTCTTCAGAACAATTCACTTGTAGGCAATATCCTGTAATTTCCCCAGGGACAAAGACAATCATTACGGAGCGCGGCGGCGCTGGACGGATTCATCAATGTTACATGGGCCTGATGGCGACTCGAGGACAATTAAATCTGCTACTGCTACACGTGAGACCCTTATCTGCCGGCGGGTTCATCCCATCTGAGCTCCCTTGTGTCAATATAAACCCTGGAGGTCGTTCCATTTGTATTGTCTTCTGTTTTACATGTTATATATAACTTCCATGTTCTCACGGAAATAAAATCCTTAAACGGAGCTGTCATTACCTCCATAAAAATATTTCTATATGTTACTACAACTTATCACCGAGAGCTCTGACTAAAAAGGTCAACAACCCTGAAAAATTTTAAAATGACTATTGAATGAAAACGCTTTGACTATGCAATAACTCAAGTACTGAGAGGGAATATCCAATCACTTACCGGAAGTATCTCCAGGGGACTGTCCTGGCGACAATATAGATGGGGAAAAAATGTGGAGATTATAGAAAAGGAAACAAATGGGGGGACATAGAGGGGAACGAAGTGGGTACAATGAAAGAGGAAACTATATATAGTGGAGAACTGCTAGAGGAGAAGACAGGGGGAACCTTATAGAGGAGGAAGAAGGGGGAACATTTAGAGGAGGTAAGGAAGTGGGGAACATTATAGAGGAGGAAGATAGTGGGGGACATTATAGAAGAGGAACAAGTGGGGACATATAGGAAGTGGACTATAAGAGAAAGTAGGGGAGGACATGAAAAAGTGGGGGAACATTATAAGGAAAAATGGATAGAGGGAGAACGGGGAGATAAGAGGAGAAGTGGGGGACCATTATAGAGGAGGAAGAAAGTGGGGAAATTATAGAGGAGGAAGAAGTGGGGAACATTTATTAGAGGAGGAAAGAAAGTGGGGAAATTATACTGAGAGGAGAACGAAGTGGGGCAACATGATAGAGGAGGAAGAGTCGGGGACCTTATAGAGGAGGAGAGAAGTGGGAACATTATAGAGGAGAAAGACGTGGGGAATTATAGAGGAGGAAGATAGTGGGAGCGGGAACATTATAGCAGGAGGAAGAAGTGGGGACATTATAGAGAGCGAATGGCTAAGAAGAAAGAACAGTGGGAACATTATAGGGGAGGAAGACGTGTGGGAACATTAAGAGGAGGAAGAAGTGCGGGGATCATAGGAGGAGGAAGAAGTGGGGGAACCATTAATAGAGGAGGAAGAAGTGGGGAACATTATAGAGGAGGAAGAAGTGGGGACATTATAGAGGAGGAAGAAGTGGGGAACATTATAGAGGAGGAAGAAGTGGGGAACATTATTAGAGGAGGAAGAAGTGGGGAACATTATAGAGGAGGAAGAAGTGGGGAACATTATAGAGGAGGAAGAAGAGTGGGGCACTCTATAGAGAGGAGGAAGAAGTGGGGGACATTATAGAGAGGAAGAAGTGGGGAACATTATAGAGGAGGAAGAAGAAGTGGGGAACATTATACGAGGAGAAGAATGGGGGACATTATACGAGGAGGAAGAAGGGGGACATTATTATAGAGAGGAAGAAGTGGGGAACATTATAGAGGAGGAAGAAGTGGGGAACATTATAGAGGAGGAAGAAGTGGGGACATTATAGAAGAGGAAGAAGTGGGGACATTATAGAGGAGGAAGAAGTGGGGAACATTATAGAGGAGGAAGAAGTGGGGACATTATAGAGCCTCCGGATAAGGCTCACCAGGCGGGATATCTTCCACCACGGAGGAACCGCGGGATCCGGCAGCGCTCCCTGCAGGGGTGACGGTGGGGGTGGCTCCCTGAATCATGCCCGGCCAGTGGATGGCAATGGGGCCTGTACTCACGATGACCGTGGATGGGGCATTCACATGGGTCACCACCCGGGGACTCACCACCGAGGATGCAGATGAGTCCGGAGACTCCGGCCACTCGTCCTCCTCGTAGAGGTCCTCACAGGACTGGTAGCGGTCCTCATCAGGGTCCGGGATCCGGATCACGCCAGCCACCCATGGTCCTCGGGGTCCGTCCTGGAGGGAGAATTCTATATACTCCCCTGGCTTCAAGTTATGAAGTCTCTCCGGCAAATCGGGCCTCTTAACGGACCGGCGTGGAATAAATACCTCCCTTCCGGTGTAGTCCTGGGTGGCAAAGCCATAGCCCCGTTGCCGGTCGAAGTAGCGGACCATGCCGGTGGTTCGATTCTGCTTTACCCAGGCGCCTTCTTTGGATCGGCCGGCCATGAAGTGCTGGGCCTCCTTTTCTCGGCGTCACTGTTCCAAGACAGCGTCTCGGAGATGCCGACGGAGGGCCTCACCTCGGCCTCGAGGCTGCGAAGGTACCGGTGCTGGAGCAGGTCTCTCCGGTGCAGGCTCAGGTCTCACAGATGGTCGGGCAGGTGCCGGAACTGGAGCAGGAGCAGCCGGAGGGCCAGGAACCACAGCCGCAGGTATTGCAGGATGGTGGGAAGCAGCAGTAGGCCTCGATGCAGGTTGGTCAGCAGCAGCAGGCCCAGGCGCTGGCTCAGCAGGAGTCGGGGCCTCCCCACGTGGCGCCTCCACGTGAGCCCGCGGTACCAGCATGGTAGCCAGGAGAGGCAGCAGGAACCGCCCGGGTGGTGCTTGGCGCTCCGTCACCGATTGGAGGTACGTCCTCATGACAGAGGCTCGGGTCAGTCCACGATGCAGCCAGTGCCCAGCAAAGGGCCTCCGGACCGGCTGCGCAGAGACCACAATCACGGTCTCAAGGGCTTCTAGGAACTCCGGTTGTTCCACGGAGGGGAATGGCCGAGGACCCCACATGGTGTTGACTTCACACAGTCTTTGTAATAAAGGACAGTCTATAGTGCCAGAATAAGGCACAGGAGTATAAATCCTGTTCGTGACGCCACTTGCAACATCCCCCAGCGGAGCCTAGCCTTTTCTTGGGGCCTGGAGACAGCCGGGGCCCGCAGTACCTGAGTGGCTGGCGGTTGCGGCCTAGGCATGCTAGTGTCACGGTGCTTGGTATGGGGAAACGGAGGGCTGTCCTACAGCCTGGCAGGTCTCCAGCGGGGTGGTGTTGGCAAGAAATGATGAGGGAGAGGCTGCTATAGCGGATCTCCCTGGGGCAACCCTTTGGTGTCTAGAGTAGGAGTCTCTGTGTGGTGGATAGGGTGCCCGTGATGGTGACAGCCGTAGTAGCAGGGGGCAGACGTTGAACAAAAATAACTTACAGTTCTTTATTAGAACCGACAGGAACAGTAGCAACGTGCCTTGACAAATAGTAGGATGCTGGAGATGCAGTTGGAGGGAGCCACAGGATGGATCATCAGCCTGGATGCAATGGCAGGCTGGGAGATAGCTGTGTCCTAGTAGGATGCTTCAGCTTGTCCTGGGTTGCTTCAGATATCACCCTTGAAGGCAGGATGATACCCCTTTCCTCTCACTAACTAGCTCTTAGCTCCACTCTTCAGGAAGGGAGCTGGGCTCACCTGCTCTGGTCTGGAGTGCTGGCTGCACTGACTCTTCAGAGTATCTAATCTGATCTGAGAGAGTGAACTCTCTCCTCACACTGCACTCTCTTCTTAGAGAGAACTGACTTCTTCTCTTTCTCTAGAAGTTTCCTGACCAGGGGTTTTATTACTCCCACTGGTCAGGTGGTGGCTACTCCTCCAATTACATCTCAGCTCACAGATTCATTTGGATAACACACGTGATTGGTTAACACATATTACATCACATAAACACTTAACTCCTGCCTTACCAGGCAGGCTCTACCGCTGCAGTGTTCCCCTATGTTATCTAGTGACCTGCCGTGGGGTTGATCAGACCCTTCACAGGCTACAAGCTACATGATGGTACGTATTTGCAACAACCCCTCTGCCTTGCATCGGCGAGGGTGTTGCACAGTGATGTGGTGACACTGTAGCAGTGATGTGGTGACACTGTAGCAGTGATGTGGTGACACTGTAGGAGTGATGTGGTGACACTGTAGCAGTGATAAGGTGACACTGTAGCAGTGATGTGGCCGCCACCATCATGGTAGCGTTATGTGATATTGGTCAGGTAACAGCAAAGACCCTACATGGCCTATACTACATCTCAGCATAAAGTAGTCTAAACTTATAAAAGTAACAGAATTCTGCAGAAATCCTCCATCCCCTCCCCCGCAGTGTGTCAGAAGTGCCGTCATATAATAATCCTCTGCACATTTACACTGATTAATCGGATCTGCTCTCGCCCCGGGTTCTTTTACAATCTAATTTACTTCTCCGATAAAACTCCAGGTATCCTCTCCATAACTAGAAGCTAATCTCAGCACTCCGACCCCAGACTGCACCGACACTTCCTGATTGATTCCGAGAAGGATGAACGTCTGGAGTCCTAACCCACCTAATAACTACTCCCTCCCCCCCTCCAATACCAACACATACCAATTCTATCACTTCGTTATCTAATAGCGTCATGTGATTAATTTCTCGATATTCTTAATCACAAAAAATTACAGCTTTAATTTCTCTGGAATAGGGGCAGTATTATAGTAGTTATATTCCTGTACCTAGGGGTCATTATATAGTAGTTATATTTTGTACATAGGGGGCAGTAGTATAGTAGTATATTCCTGTACATAGGGGGCAGATTATATAGCTATATTCTTGTAATAGGGGGCAGTAGTATAGTAGTTTATTCTGTACATAGGGGGCAGTCTTCAGTAGTTATATTTCCTGTACATAGGGGCAGGTATTTATAGTAGTTATATCCTGTACATAGGGGGGCAGTATTATAGGAGTTTATTATTGTACTAGGGGGACGTATTATAATAGTATATTTGGTACATAGGGGCAGATCTTAGTAGTTATATTTTGTACATAGGGGGCAGTATTAAGTAAAGTTATATTCCTGTACAGAGGGGGCAGTATATAGTAGTTATACCTGTACATAGGGGCAGTATCTAGAGTAGTCTATCCCTGTCATAGGGGGCAGTATTATAGTAGTTATATTCTTGTAATAGGGGGCAGTTATTATCATATGTATTCTGGTACATAGGGGGCAGTAATTATAGTAGTTATATTCTGTAAATCGGGGCAGTATATAGTAGTTATATTCCTGTACATAGGGGCATTATAGTCGTAGTTAGTATTCCTGTACATAGGGGCAGTATTCTAGTAGTATATTATTGTAAATAGCGGGGTAGTATTATAGTAGTTATAGTTTGTACATAGGGGGCAGTATCTTAGTAGTGATATTTTGTACATAGGGGGCAGTATTATAGTAGTTATATTGTGTAAATAGGGGT
The DNA here is from genome assembly GCA_019512145.1 of Engystomops pustulosus. Lineage (NCBI taxonomy): Eukaryota > Metazoa > Chordata > Amphibia > Anura > Leptodactylidae > Engystomops > Engystomops pustulosus. The sequence continues at coordinate 6,566,587 of CM033647.1, forward strand.
AGTATTAAAGTAGTTATATTCTTGTAATAGGGGGCAGATTATAGTAGTTATATTCGGTACCATAGGGGGCAACATTATAGTAGTCGATCGTCATAGGGAGCAGTATTATAGTAGTTAATTCTGTACATAGGGGAGTAGTATAGTATTAATTCTTGTACATAGGGGGCAGTATTATAGTAGTCATATTCTTGGACATAGGGGGTATGTCTTAAAGTAGTTATATTATTGTACATAGGGGGCATTATTATCGTAGTTATATTCCTGTAACATAGGGGGGCAGGTATTATCGTAGTTATAGTTTGTACATAGGGGCAGTATATAGTTAGTTATTTCTTGTACATAGGGGGTAGATATAGTTGTCCATTTCTTTACATAGGGGCAGTATTATAGAGTAATTCTTGTAAATAGGGGGCAAGTATTATAGTAGTTTATATTCATTGTACATAGGGGGCCGTTATTATAGTAGTTCTATCTGTAATAGGGGGTAGTATTATAGTAGTTATATCTTGACATAGGGGGCAGTATTATGTAGTTATATTCTTGTACATAGGGGGGTAGTATGATAGTGTTATATTCTGTACACAAGGGCAGGATTTAGTAGTTCTATTATTGTCATAGGGGGCAGTATTATAGTAGTTAATTCTTGTAATAGGGGACAGTTTTATAGTTAGGTATCTTCTCTGTTACAAAGGGGCAGCTATTATAGTTAGTTATTTCTTCTACATAGGGGACAGTATTAAGTAGTTATATTCCTGTTACATAGGGGGCAGTATTATTAGTAGTTATATTCTTATACATAGACGGGGGCAGAGTATCGAGTTATATTTCTTGTACATAGGGGCAGTATTATAGTAGTTATATTCTTTGTTTACAAGGGGGCAGTATTATAGTAAGTTCTATGTCTGTACATAGGGGGCAGTATTATAGTAGGTTATTCTTGTAAAGAGGGGGCAGTATTATAGTAGTTTATTCTTGTACATAGGGGGGCAGTCTTATAGTAGTTAATTCTTGGACATAGGGCAGTATTTATAGTAGTTATCTTCTGTTCATAGGGGGCAGTATTATAGTAGTTATATCTTGTACATAGGGGCAGTATTATAGTCGTTTTTCTTGTACCATAGGGGGCAGTATTATAGTAGTTATATTCGTGTACTCGGGGGCAGGATGATAGTAGTGATATTCTTGTAAAGGGGGCAGATTATAGTGTATATTCTTGTACATAGGGGGCAGTATTATAGTAGCTGATATTCCTGTACATAGGGACAGTATTATAGCAGTTATATTCTTGTAACATAGGGGCAGTATATAGTAGTTATATTTGTACATAGGAGGCAGTATTATAGTAGTTATATCCTTGTACATAGGGGGCAGTATTATAGTAGTTATATCCTTGTACATAGGGGGCAGTATTATAGTAGTAATAATGCCTTGATGCATTGACTTTGGTGTAAGGGCTTCATCTTAATACATGAAATGATTGCAGATTTGTGTATCTCCTGGGTGAACACGCGGGGCTGGTGTAAGTAATTTCCCTCTGTCTGCTGTAGTCGTCCATGTTGATAAATTAGATTATCTTGTCATTGTGTTCAGATTACCTGTGACTCTTCCCGCCATTTGCCGTCTGATATTCTCATGGTTTCCGCATAAAAAAAAACAGTTATTGCATCGCGCGCTATTCTATTGTCGGCGTAATTTGCGTAAATTCCTCGGCGCGGGCGGGCTTATCTTCCTTTATGGGCTGCCACCTGCTTTAATTTGATTGTTTTTCTTGTAAATTGTTTGGCTTTGGAATATGGATCAGAGCAAATAAAAAGATTATTAGTTATTCACGAGACGATGAAGGAAGACACAGAGTCGCGAGCCGAAGCTCCCTACGAGTGTGCCGGCATACCCACACTGCCTGCGGCACGAGCTAGAGAGGCAGATTGGTGGTAGACGGTCAGTGGGGCGATGGGTCCTGCCCCAAAAAGTTCATGAGAGCTTCCGTATCTTATGCAATAATGAAGAGTCTCCTATATGGCGGTGTTATGTGATGGATATGTAGTACACACGGGAATACGGCCCCCTCATCCTCATCCTTTTTAAGGCCCGGTTCCTGTTATCCAGGGAGGGCCACCACCATCTTCCTTTACCTCTCACCTCGTGTTTCCTAGGCTGGAGACGGGTCAGAGAGAAACAGGAATCCAGACACTTACAAGATTCGTCTCCATGTGTAGAGGTCACCGCACATCTTGGAGGATAAAGCAGGTTCCTCCCTTCAAGGGGGTCTCCATTTTTCAATATTTCCTAAAACACCAGTCTTATTGCAGCCGCTATGTGGACATATACAGAAGACCCCATACACTATATACAGAAGCCCCCGTACACTATATACAGAAACCCCCGTACTCTATATACAGAAGCCCCTGTACTCTATATACAGAAGCCCCTGTACTCTATATACAGAAGCCCCTGTACTCTATATACAGAAGCCCCCGTACTCTATATACAGAAGCCCCCGTACTCTATATACAGAAGCCCCCATGCTCTATATACAGAAGCCCCCGTACTCCATGTACAGAAGCCCCCGTACACTATATACAGAAACCCCCGTACTCTATATCAACGCCCTTAAGCATATACAGCAGCCCCGACTTAGATACAAACCCCCGTTACTGCTATATACAGAAGCCCCCGTACTCTATATACAGAAGCCCCCGTACTCCATATACAGAAGCCCCAGTGCTCTATATACAGAAGCCCCCGTGCTCTATATACAGAAGCCCCCATGTTCATGTACAGAAGCCCCCGTGCTCTATATACAGAAGCCCCGTTACTATAGTAAGAAGGGCCCCGTGCTTTATATACAGAAGCCCCGTACTCTAGTAACAGAAGCCCCAGTACTTATATACAGGAAGCCCCGTACTCTATATACAGAAGCCCCTGTACTCTATATACAGAAGCCCCCGATTATAACAGGAAGCCCTGTACTCTATATACAGAAGCCCCCGTGCTCTATATACAGAAGCCCCCGTACTCTATGTACAGAAGCCCCCGTGCTTTATATACAGAAGCCCCTGTACTCTATATACAGAAGCCCCCGTACTCTATATACAGAAGCCCCCGTACTCTATGTACAGAAGCCCCCGTGCTTTATATACAGAAGCCCCAGTGCTCTATATACAGAAGCCCCCGTACTCTATATACAGAAGCCCCGTACTCTATATACGAAGCTCTGTGACTCTAATACAGAAGCCCCTGTACTCTCTATATACAGAAGCCCTGTACTATCTATACAGAAGCCCCCGTACTTCTATATACAGAGACGCCCCCGTCCTATATTACAGAAGCCCCCGTACTCTATATACAGACGCCCTGTACTAATGTAACAGAAGCCCCGACACTATATACAGAAACCCCAGTCCTATATACAGAAGCCCCGTACTTCATGCACAGAAGCACCCGTTACCACTATATACAGGAACCCCTGTACTTATATACAGAAGCCCCGTGATTAATACAAAGCCCCCGTTACCTATATACAGAAGCCCGTTACTCCATATACAGAAGCCCCAGTGCTCTATATACAGAAGCCCCCGTACTCTATATACAGAAGCCCCCGTACTATATACAGAAGCCCCCGTACTCTATATACAGAAGCCCCCGTGCTATATACAAGAAGCCCCATATCATGTACATGAAGCCCCCGTACTTATAACAGAGCCCCCCGCGTCCATATACAGAAGCCCATGTTCATATACAGAAGCCCCTGTTCATATACAGAAGCCCCCCGTGCTCTATATACAGAGCCCCAGTACTCATATACAGCAAGCCCCCGTGCTCTATATACAGAAGCCCCCCATATTCATGTACAGAAGACCCCCGTACTCTATATACAGAAGCCCACGCGTCCAATATACAGACGCCCAAATGTTATAACAGAAGCCCCCATGTTCAATATACAGAGCCCCCATGTTCAATACAGAAGCCCCCGTGCTCGACTATACAGAAGCCCCATGTTTCATGTACAGCAGGAGCCGGTGTCATACTCGGATGGCGACATCTCACTTAGAGAGGGATGAGTCAGGATGAGACGGGCTATCAGCCAGGAGCGTGAGACCAGCAATCACGCAGGCAAGCTGCGCCCACAGCCTCACAAGGGCACATTGCTAAGGAGGGGAGGGCCCGTGCTTCACGCTAAGGGCCCCATCACAGGACAATTCAGCTTTTTGAACAGACGTCTTGGCGCTATTCATGAGGTGCAAGGGTCGCTGTGCACATAGAGCGCGTGCGGGGAGGAAGACACATGAGATGAGGAGATTTCTTATTTGGGGGCTGTCTCTCCTCGCCTCTCTCGTCCCCTTCTCTTGCCATCCTCTGCCTTCCTTACATCTGTTCTCCCCCTCTGTTCCCTGGCATGTTTGCAAACCAAATCCTGATTAACCATTATTTCCTCAATGTATTGTAATATCACTGCAGTGAGTCTATGTGCCAAACTGATGTATCTAAGCCCAAACCAGGTGTGATATGACTGCTTATTCGTGTATCTAAGCCCACACCATGTGTGATACTGACTGCTTATTCAGTGTATCAAGCCCACCATGTGTGATACTGATGCTTCTTCAGTGTATCTAAGCCCACCATGTGTGATACTGACTGCTTAGTCAGGGTATCTCCTAGAGGACCACAACCCCCGCAGAAAGACGCTTGAGCCGTGCTACGGGAGACAAGTATGTAGCAGAAGATAATACTGTTCTGGAATGTATAAGGAGCATGTGATGTGGGAACCCTCTGTGATTAAAAAAGCTGAAGTGGATAGTCTAGCTGCTAACTGTGTTGATACTCTCTAAGTAAGCGTGATTATCCAATCATGGGGAGATGGCATCACCCAATGTTATTATTTCTGGAAGACCTGATGCTACTTTCCCTGACACGCTATGAGGTTTGAAGGGCTAATAAAAATAGCAAGGGTTTGGTAAACATCAACCTAATCTTGCGGGCCCTGTTATTTTTTTGGTTCTACAACGTGAAATGGATTATGTCCTCTTTTATGGAGAAATTTTACTAATGTCCAGTACAACCTCCTTATCGGAAGGTAAGGAGGAGAAGATCTGTCGACTAAAGGACCCACTACACTTGGCATATATATTAAAACAAGAGAGGGACCTAGGACCAGGCTAGAGTAGTTTGTACCCCCTCCAACCAGGAAATAGTAGGTTACCTTAAAACCATAGTGCTACAACCTACAAAAAATGCAGTGTCGGACTGCGCACACCAGAGTACCAGAGATCCTCCGGGGGCCTGGTTCAACCAATACTGGAACCCTAGAGGAGTCCATTGAAAACCCCACCACAATTTGGAGGCTGCTAGACGTTTATTTCCTGGGATAATGAAGCGGGGCCACCAGATTGATTGCTCTGGTGGGCCTAAGGAAAACCAGGTCTGACGTGAACAAATTGTAGAACACGCTATGGATGTTCTATGAAGCCACATAGATATCGGCAATGGATCACCTTCTTCTACTAGTGAGAAGTACTCATGGCCAAGGGATTTATGGGGAGGTTGGGAAGATTGCTGCCAACCCACGACCACAATCTTAAGATGTCTCATAGTCTGTTTGATGTAGTATATTTGTACCAGAGTAAGGTCAACGCTGTTCCAGACCCAAAGTAGTACACAGAGTAACGGGACGGGCGACTATACAGGTCACATGGCTCTTTAGAGGTCCCGGAAATAGTATTGATTTCTGCAATGATAGGATTCAAGCTCCTATAAAACTACAGTTCTGCCGAATTATCGATACAAGGAGGCGTCGGATGCCGGCGTGGCGAGCGGAGCATAACTGTCCTCCACACACACCCTAATCTGATCGGCACCAGCCCCAAGGGGTGAAAGCCAGGGAAGAAGATATTACTGAGCCTATGCATCTCTAGAGAGATCACATATTGTGTATCTAATCCTCTCCTGTGTGATACTGCCTGCTATGCTATGTATCTAATCATGTCCTGTGTGATACTGACTGCTGAGCTGTGTATCTAATCCTATCCTGTGTGATCCTGCCTGCTGAGCTGTGTATCTAATCCTATCCTGTGTGATCCTGTCTGCTGAGCTGTGTATCTAATCCTATCCTGTGTGATACAGTCTGCTGAGCTGTGTATCTAATCCTATCCTGTGTGATACTGACCGCTGAGCAGTGTATCTAATCCTATCCTGTGTGATACAGTCTGCTGAGCTGTGTATCTAATCCTATCCTGTGTGATACAGTCTGCTGAGCTGTGTATCTAATCCTATCCTGTGTGATACTGTCTGTGAACGTCTGGAGTCCTAACCCACCTAATAACTACTCCCTCCCCCCCTCCAATACCAACACATACCAATTCTATCAATTAGTTATCTAAATAGCAGTCATGTTGATTATTTCTTATATTTCTTAATCACAAAATAATTACAGTCTAGTTATATTCCTGTACATAGGGGGCAGTATTATAGTAGTTATATTCCTGTACATAGGGGGCAGTATTATAGTAGTTATATTCTTGTACATAGGGGGCAGTATTATAGTAGTTATATTCATAGGGGGCAGTATTATAGTAGTTATATTCCTGTACATAGGGGGCAGGATTATAGTAGTTATATTCCTGTACATAGGGGGCAGTATTATAGTAGTTATATTTCTGTACATAGGGGGCACTATATTCTTGTACATAGGGGGCAGTATTATAGTAGTTATATTCTTGTACATAGGGGGCAGTATTATAGTAGTTATATTCTTGTACATAGGGGGTAGTATTATAGTAGTTATATGCTTGTACATAGGGGACAGTGTTATATTAGTTATATTGTTGTACATAGGTGACAGTTGTATAGTAGGCAGATTGTTGTACATGGTATCTCTTTATCTAGATGCCATTGCTATGTTCTATAGCTACACTGTCTATACAATGTGATCTCTGTGACATTCGTGTTCCGTATGAATAGTTGTTGCAGTCATCTGTAACAATCATGAATCTGTTCTCCAGATTTGTTAGTAATGTGTGTGGGTTTATTGTTGCTATCTAGTAGTTATATTCTTGTACATAGGGGCAGTATTATAGTAGTTATATTCTTGTACATAGGGGGCAGTATTATAGTAGTTCTATTCTTGTACATAGGGGAGCAGTATTATAGTAGTTATATTCTTGTACATAGGGGGCAGTATTATAAGTTATATTCTTGTAAATAGGGGGCAGTATTATAGTAGTTATATTCTTGTACATAGGGGGCAGTATTATAGTAGTTATATTCTTGTACATAGGGGCAGTATTTTAGTAGTTATATTCTTGTACATAGGGGGCAGTAGTATAGTAGTTATATACTTGTACATAGGGGGCAGTATTATAGTAGTTATATTCCTGTACATAGGGGGCAGTATTATAGTAGTTATATTCTTGTACATAGGGGGCAGTATCACGGGGGGCTTCTGTATATGAACAGGGGGCTTCTGAATACATGCTCTTATATGAACATGGGCTTTGTATATGGACGCGGGGGCTTCTTGTATATAGAGTCACGGGGCTTATGTACATGATATGGGGGCCTTCTTGTATATAGAGCACGGGGGCTCTGTATTGAGAGGGGCTGTATATGAGTACGGGCTTCTGTATATAGTACGGGGGGCTTTCTGTATATAGAGTACGGGGGCTTCTGTACATGGAGTACAGGGGCTTCTGTATAGGAGTACGGGGGCTTCTGTATATAGGTAACGGGGGCTTTGTATATAATGCACGGGGGCTTCTGTATATAGAGTACAGGGGTTCCTGTATATAGTGTAGGGTGTCTGGAACGGGACTTCTGTATATGGATGGTTCTATATGTGCGGGCTTCTGTTATTATAAGGGGCGATGTACGGTTTTTGGGCTTCTGTATATAGGCGGGGTCCTGTAAGAATACGGGGGCTTCTGTTATAATGAGTACAGGGTTCTGTATATAGAGACGGTTCGATAAGAAGGGGCTTTCTGTATCTAGAGTCACAGAGCTTCGTATATAGAGTACGGGGGCTTCGGTATATAAGTACGGGGCTTCGTTTATAAGGTACACGGGGCTTTGTATATAGAAGTCACGGGGGCTTACTGTACATAGAGATGCGGGGGCTTCTGTAGATAGAGTCCGGGGCTTCGTATATAGATACAGAGGGCTTCTGTATATAAAGTACGGGGGCTTCTTGTATCATAGAGTTACGGGGGCTTCTGTATAGAGCACGGGAGTTCTGTATATAGAGACAGCTTCCTGTAATGGGGCTTCTGTATATAGAGTACGGGGCTTCTGTATATAGAGTACGGGGCTTCGTATATCTGGGCTTCGTACTAGAGTACGGGGCTGCTGTATATAAAGCACGGGGGCCTGTTTACATATAGTAACGGGGCTTCTGTATATAGAGCACGGGGCTTCTGTACATGAACATGGGGCTTTCTGTATAGTAGGCACGGGGGCTTCTGTATATAGAGCACTGGGGCTTCTGTTATGAGTACGGGGGCTTCTGATATGGATAAGTCGATATGAGACGGGGGCTTCTGTCATATAGCAGTAACGGGGGCTTTGTATTAGAGTCAGGGCTGCTGTATATTAGAAGGTACGGGTTTCTGTATATAGTTACGGGGGCTTCTGTTACACTGGAGTACGGGGGGCTTCGTATATAGAGCTGGCTATATGGCGGGCTTCTGTATATAGAGTACGGGGCTTCTGTATATAGAGTACGGGGGTTCTGTATAGAGTAAGGGGCTTCTGGTATGATAAGACAGGGGCTTCGTGATATAGAGTACAGGGGCTTCTGTATATAGAGTACGGGGGTTTCTGTATATAGTGTACGGGGGCTTCTGTATATAGTGTATGGGGTCTTCTGTATATGTCCACATAGCGGCTGCAATAAGACTGGTGTTTTAGGAAATATTGAAAAATGGAGACCCCCTTGAAGGGAGGAACCTGCTTTATCCTCCAAGATGTGCGGTGACCTCTACACATGGAGACGAATCTTGTAAGTGTCTGGATTCCTGTTTCTCTCTGACCTCTCCATCCAGGAACACATGGTGAGAGGGGTAGAGCAAGGAAGTAGTGTGGCGGCCCTCCCTGGAGATAAGGAAAACGGCCTTTAAAAACGGATGAGGATGATGGGGCGTAGTTCCGGTGTGTACTACATATCCCTACCATAACTACCTATAGGAGACTCTTCATTACTGTGCATAAAGATACCGGACCCCTCTGAACTTTTTGGGGGCAGGACCCATCACCCCACTGACCTTCGAACCACCAATATTCCTCATCTCCTGGCGTGCCGCAGGCATTGTGGGTAGGCGCACACTCGGGGGAGCTGGCGGCTCGCGACTCTGTGTCTTCCTTCATCGTCTCGTGAATAACTAATAATCTTTTTATTTGCTCTGATCCATATTCCAAAGCCAAACAATTTACAAGAAAAACAATCAAATTAAAGCAGGTGGCAGCCCATAAAGGAGATAATAACCGCCAGCGCCGAGGATTTACCAAGATTACCGCCGACAAATATGAAGAGCGCCGCGATGCAAAATCACTGTTTGTTTTATGCGGAAACCATGAGAATATCAGACGGCAAATGGCGGGAAGAGTCACAGGTAATCTGAACACAATGACAAGATAATCTAATTTATCAACATGGACGACTACAGCAGACAGAGGAAATTACTTACACCAGCCCCCGCGTTGTTCACCCGGATGAACCAATCTGCAATCATTTCATGTATTAAGATGAAGCCCTTACCAAAGTCATGCATCAAGGCATTATTACTACTATAATACTGCCCCCTATGTACAAGGATATAACTACTTAATACTGCCCCCTATGTACAATGATCCTTTAGCCTCCATGTACAATATACTACTATAATGCTATGTTAGATATAACGCTATAATAGTCCCTAGCAAACGCTACTATCTGCCCTAGTCAAGAATATAACTAAATCTCACGTAACTAACATCCCCGAGACCGATAACTACATATCTGCCAGTAAAGCTATAAACTGCCCCTATGACAGATACTTAATCTGCCCCCTATGTAACAGGAAACTATATAATCTGCCATTCGATTAATAATAAACTGCCCCCTATGTACAGAGAATATAACTACTATAATACTGCCCCCTACTTATACAAGAATAAAAACCTACTATAATACTGCCCCCTATGTACAGACATAAACTATACTATATACTGCCCCCTATGTACAAAGAATATAACTACTATAATACTGCCCCCTAGTTTTACAAGAAATATAACTTACTAATACGTCGCCCCTATGTACAAGAATATAACTACTAATAATACTGCCCCCTATGTACAGGATATATAACTACTTAATACTGCCCCCTGATGTAGAAGAAATAACTACTATAATAGCTGCCCCTGAACGATCTACTTATGTCTATCAAGAATTAACTACTATAATTAACTGCCCCCTATGACAAAATATAACTACTAAATCTGCCCCTTGATGTACAGAATATAACACTATAATCTGCCTAGGTACAAAAATAACACACCCCCCTATGTACAAGAATATAACTACATAATACTGCCCCCTATGTTACAAGATTATAACTACTATAATACTGACCCCCTATTACAGGATATAACTACTATAATAATCCCTGACAGAATACTCGTTAACGCCCTATGTACAAGAATATAAACTACTATAATACTTGCCCCCTATTTACAAGAATATACTCTATAATACTGCCCCTATGTACAGAATATAGGACAACTATATACTACCCCTATGTATAAGAAATAACTACTAATATACTGCCCCTTTGTACAAAATAACTACTATAACTTCTAGACAGATAAAACTACTAACTGCCCCCTCTATGTACATGAATATAACTACAGAAATACATGCCCCTTTTGTACAATAATATACTACTATTAAACATACCCCCTAGTACCAAGAATATAAAAACTACTATAATACTGCCCCCTATGTTACAAGAATTAACACTATAACTACTACCCCTATTAGTACAAGAAATTGAACTACTATAATACTGCCCCCCTATGACAAGAATAAGACTACTATAATACGTGCCCCCTATGTACACGAATATAACTACTATAATACTGCCCCCGTATGTACAAGAATATAACTACTAGTAATACTACCCCTATGTACCAGAATATAACTACGTATAATACGCCCCCTATGTACAAAATATCACTACTAAATACTGCCCCCTATGTACAAACTATAACTACTATATATCTGCCCCGCTATTTACAATAATATAACTACTTTAAATACTCGCCCCTATGTACAAGAATACTAACTACTGACTAATAACTGCCCCTATGTACAAGAATATAAAACTACTATATACTGCCCCCTGAGAATATTATATCTTCCATATGAAGAATATAACTTACTATAATTCTGCCCCCTATGTACCAGAATAACTAATATATGCATAGTACAAGAATAAACTCTTTATATCCCCCTATTACAAGAATATAACTACTATAATACTGCCCCCTATGACAATGGATAACACTACTAATACTGCCCCTATGACAGAGTATAACTACTATATACTACCCCCTCTGTACAAGGAATATAACTTTACTTAATACTGCCCCCTATGTACAAGAATATAACTACTATAGATACTGCCCCCTATTGTACCAAATATAACTATTATAATACTGCCCCCTAGTACAAAATATAACTCCTATAATATGCCCCCCTATGTACGGAGGATTATAACTACTATAAATACTGCCCCTATGTACCAGGAAATATAACTACTATGAATACTGCCCCCTATGTACAGAATAAACTACTATAATACTGCCCCCTATTACAAGAATAACTACTATAATCTGCCCCTATGTACAGGAATATAAACTAATATATACTGCCCCCTATTGTACAAAATATAACTACTATAATAATGCACCCCTATGGTACAGGATATAACTACTATAATACTGCCCCCTACCTATGCCAGAGAAATAATAGACTGTAATTATTTGTGATTAAAATATGAGAAATAATCAAATGAAGCTATTAGATAACTGAATGATAGAATTGTAGGTATGTAGTTGGTATTGAGGGGGGGTGGGGGGAAAGGAGAGTAGTTTTAGGTGGGTTACGGACTCAGACGTTCATCCTTCTCGGAATCATCAGGAAGTGCTCGGTGCAGTCGTGGGGTCGGGAGGCTGAGATTTTTCTAGTTATGAGAGGATCTGGAGTTTATCGAGATACGTAAATTAGATTGTAAAAGAACCCGGGCGAAAGAAGATCCGATTACATCATGTACACATGTGCAGAGGATTATTATATGACGTCACGTCTGACACACTGCGGGGGAGGGGATGAGGATTTCTGCAGAATATCTGTTAGGCTTTATAAGTTTAGATACTTTATGACTGAGATAGTATAGGGCCATGAGGTCCCCTTTTGCTGTTACCTGACCATCTCCATAACGCTAACCATGATGTGGCGGCACATCACGCACAGTGTCACCTTATCACCTGACGTTCCCAGCACCATCCACTCCTACAGTGTCACCCAACATCACTGCTACATGTCACCACTCAATGCTACAGTGTCACCCACATCATTTGCACACCCCCCGCTGACAAGCGAGGGGTTGTTGTTCCAAATAAGCTACCACATGTAGCTTGTAGCACTGTGAAGGTTGATCAACCCCACGGCAGGTCACTAGATAACATGGGGAACACGCAGCGGTAGTAGGCCCTGCCTGTAAGGCAGGAGGTTAAGTGTTTATGTGATGTAATATGTTGTTAAAAAAACACACCAGAATCACGTGTGTTTATCCAAATAATCTGTGAGCTGAGATGTAATTGGAGGATAGCCACCCACGCGACCAGTGCGGAGTAATAAAACCCAACTGGTCAGGGTAAACTTCAGAGCAAGAGAAGAATTCATTTCTCTAAGAAGAGAGTTCGTGTGGGGGGTTCACTCGCTCAGATCAATAAGATACTCTGAGAGTTCAGTGCAGCACAGCACTCCAGTACCAGAGCAGGTGAGCCAGCATCCCTTCCTTGAAAGTGGAGCGTAAGAGCTAGTTAGCGGATAGGGAAAGGGATCATCCTGGTGCCTTCAAGGGTGATTCTAAGCAACCCAGGAACAAGCTGAAGCATCCTATAGTACACAGCTATCTCCCAGCATGCCATGCATCCAGGCTGATGATCCATCCTTGTGCTCCCTCCAATGCATTCTCCACGCAATCCTACTAGTTTGTCAGGCACAGTGTACTGTTCCGGTCGGTTTCTATAAAGAATGTAAAGTCTAATTTGTTCAACGTCTGCCCCCCTGCTACTACGGCTGTCACCATCCGTACTCTATATACAGAAGCCCCCGTGCTCTATATACAGAAGCCCCCATATTCATGTACAGAAGCCCCCGTACTCTATATACAGAAGCCCCCGCGTCCATATACAGAAGCCCCCATGTTCATATACAGAAGCCCCCATGTTCATATACAGAAGCCCCCGTGCTCTATATACAGAAGCCCCCATGTTCATGTACAGCAGGAGCCGGTGTCATCCTCGGATGGAGACATCTCACTTATGAGAGGGCTGATAGTCAGGATGAGACGGGCTATCAGCCAGGAGGATAGACAGCAATCACCGCCCGGCAAGCTGTGCCCACAGCCTCACAAGTGGCACATGCTAAGGAGGGGAGGGCCCGCTGCTTCACGCTAAGGGCCCCATCACAGGCACAATCATCTTCTTGGAACAAGACGTCTTGTCGCTATTCATGAGGTGCCAAGTGTCGCTGTGCACATAGAGGGTGCGGGGAGGAAGACACATGCAGATGAGGAGATTTCTATTTTGGGGGCTGTCTCTCCTCGCCTCTCTCTGTTCCCCCCTTCTCCTTGCCATCCTCTGCCTCTCCTTCCATCTGTCTCCCCCTCTGTTCCCGCATTGTTTGCCACCCAAATCCTGATTAACCATTACTTTCCTCAATGTCATTGTAATATCACTGCCAGTGAGTCTATGCTGCCAAACTGATGTATCTAAGCCCACCAGGTGTGATACTGACTGCTTATTCAGTGTATCTAAGCCCACACCATGTGTGATACTGACTGCTGAGCCAGGTATCTAAGCCCACCATGTGTGATACTGACTGCTTATTCAGTGTATCTAAGCCCACCATGTGTGATACTGACTGCTTATTCAGTGTATCTAAGCCCACCGTTTGTGATACAGGGATACCATATGTGAAACTGTCTACTGTTCTGATGTATCTGAGCCTGTGGTACCCTCTTTTAAGCTTGTATATCTAAGCCTAACGTGTTTGATACTCTCTAGTAAGCTGATATATCTCAATCATGGGTGATGCTGGCATCTGACCCAATGTTTTTATTTCTGTAAGACCTGATGCTACTTTCTCCTGACACGCTATATGTTTGACTGGTCCTACTAAAATCGCAAGGGTTTGGCTAACATCAACCTAATCTCTGGGGCCCTGTTATGTTCTTACAAACTTGAAATGGATTATGTTCCTCTTTTTATGGAGAACATACTCATGTCCAGTCCAACCATCCTTATAGGAAGGTCAGGAGGAAGATCTGTCGACCTAAGACCACTACACTTGGTCATATATATTAAAACAAGAGAGGACCTAGACCAGGCTAAGAGTAGTTTGTAACCCCTCCAACCAGGAAATAGTAAGATTACCTTAAACCATAGGGCTACAACCTACAACAAATGCAGTGTCGGACTGGCCCACCAGAGTACCAGAGGATCCTCCGGTGGGCCCTGGTTCAACCCAATACTGAACCCTAGAGGTCCATCTGAAAACACCACAATTTGGAGGCTGCTAGAGTTTATTTCCTGGGGGATAATGAAGAGTGGGCCACCAGATTGATTTTCTCTGGTGGGCCTAAGGAAACCCAGTCTGACGCTGAACAAATGTGTAGAACACGCTATGGATGTTCTTATGGAAGCCACATAGATATCGGCAATGGATCACCTTCCTTCTACTATTGAGAAGATACTCATGGCCAAGGGATTTATGGGGAGGTTGGGAAGAATTGCTGCCAACCCAAGACCACAATCTTGAAGATGTCTCATAGTCTTTTTGATGTAGTCTATTTGATACCAGAGTAAGGTCAACGCTGTCCAGACCCAAAGTAGTACACAGAGTAACGTGACTGGGCGCTATTACCAGGTCACACTGACATCTTTAAGAGTCCCGTAAATAAGTATTGATTTCTGCAATGAAGGATTTCAAGCTTCTATAAAACCCTACAGTTCTGCCGAATTAGTTCGATACAAGAGGCGTCGGAGCCGGCCGTGGAGAGCGGAGATATTTAATGAAGTGGAGGACACTTCCAGCAGCTCACATCATGGTTGTTCTGTCCACAGGGTCCCGTGTAAAGTGCGGGTGATTAATCATCATTATCTCCTGAAGCCTCCTCTGACATCCTGAGGAGTGGCTGGTCATCGTTGTGCGGCTCCCTAGGTAGCTCACGACAGACAATTTACTGCCCGAGTCTTCCTAATATTGCGTGAAGGAACTATCTTGACTTCCTCCAGATGAAGACAAGGCCAAGATTCATGTTCTCGTTAAACAATACATGAGAAGGAAAGAGGAAGGCTGGGAAACGTGTGTGCCCGTCTTATCTTCTCAGCAGCAAAACAAGATATCAACAGGCAAGGCTGCTCTTCTCGTGACTTTCCACCTAAAAAAAATATGGTCTTGAAGGCCTTGAGGTCTCCACGTGATTATGGAATCTAAACACAGAAGATCTTCCACCCTTCCATCCTCATAGATGGGACTACCACTCTGTCTACAAACTCAGAAACACTAAGAGGGTCACTGTGATAGCCCTTGACCCATATAAAGTGATTTCTACTCGGTCGCCAGCGAGGAGATGCCTCCTAACCCAGGGTCATGTGTAGATGTGAGGGTCACATAGCACTTAGGAGTAAAATAGTTCCCCCACCTGGGAAAAGACTTTGTTTTTGGTACTAGTTGATTCCCCCACTGGATTGGTTGTTGGGACTATTTGACATATTAAACAACTGATGAAATGGAACCTGCCAGCAAGTATGACCATGGTGACTGCCTCTAAAGTTGGGTATTGTCCCTGCAGCAATGTGTAATCATACATTTATGTTAGTATCAGCACGACTGTGGAAAATGGATTGTATGGTAGTTGCCCTCACTTGGAGAAGCTATAATCCTGGATTATATATCCATATCTCACAGTCCTGCTGCTACTAACAACATACAAAAAAGTATGACTACACATCTCTCTATACCGGGGGTGCAATTACAGGGGAAGAAGACATAGCAGCTGCTATGGGGCCCACGGTGTTAGGGGGCTGTGTAAATGCAGTATGTGTGGGTATACCGAGTATGTCTGTATATGGTATTGTATGTATGTGTGTATTTGCTGTACGTGTGTGTATATGTGGTGTGTATATGCTGCATGAGTGTATAATGAGGCTATGATATTGTATGTATTCATGTATATGCTGTATGTATGTATATATGGTGTGTATATACTTTATGTTTATGCTGTATGTGTCTATATGGTGTGCGTATGCTGTATGTATATGTGGTGTGTGTATGCTGTATGTGTCTATATGGTGTGTGTATGTGCTGTATGTACGTATGTATATATGGTGTGTATATACTGTATCCATGCTGTATGTATCTATATGGTGTGTGCATGTGCTGTATGTATGTATATATGGTGCGTATATACTGTATTCATGTTGTATGTATCCATATGGTGTGTGTATGTGCGCCCATCCCTGGCTGCCGTTGTCAATGTCCTCCCCCGAGCGAGTGTTACTGCTGGCTGTTCCTGCAGGGGGCCCACTGCACGAGGCCTCTGATCTTCCTGCAGGCCGCCAGGTGGGAACTGCTGCTCGTTATCACATCATCATCCTTCCTCCTCCACCTGGCTCGCAGGCTGCAACCCCCATCAGCCTTGTCTCCTGTTATCAGCCATCTGAGAAATCGGTCATCATTAATCAGTTTTTCCTTAAACGGTCCGGTTATCACAAATAAAGGTCTTTCTTTTGTGTCAGCTTGTCAACTCTGACTTTAGGTGATTAGATCTTCCTTTAAACCTCCGCTTGCGCTTCTTTGGCGCCGTTGTTCGCCTGGCGCGGGCACATCGCAGGTCCTCCCGGAGCTCCTGATGGTCTTAGTCGCCTCTCGTACTCACAGCAGGTGGCTGCTGGACCCGGGAGGCATAGGTTGGACAAAGACTCCCGGGGTCCCTGCACCGCAGCCTCCCCCCGCATGGTCAGCCTTACCTCTGTGGCACTAGTTCATAGCTCCAGCCGGAAGGACCGCTCTCACACCCGCACCATCATGGACATCCAGGTTCTTGCTGCGACCCCTCACACTGGACTCAGGGGGAGCAGGAGCAGTAGTACTACGACTCCTGGTGGAACGTCTACCCCTGAGTCCTCCATAGCCGTGGCCGGTTCCTGGCTACCCCTGCCCCCCGCCGGCCTGGCGGTCAGCAGATCCTGGGGCTTGCGCTCTGGCATGCCTGGAAAACCCACCCCCTCCCGGGAAGGGAGAGAGCAGGCCCCAGGTGGAGGTGGATATCCTGGAGCTCAGAGCACAGCAGCACACAGCCTCTCACAGCAACAGACAGAGCTTAACGATGTAACGAGCTCCAGAGATGCACTCACTATCCTGCCGGCTGGTGCAGTCACGTGTACAACATGACATTACTTATCCTGTACTGATCCGGAGTACATCCATATATACTCCAGAGCTGCACTCACTATTCTGCGCTGGTGCAGTCACTGTGTACATACATGACATATACTTATCCTGTACTGATCCTGAGTTACATCCTGTATTATACCCCGAGCTGCACTCACTATTCGGCTGCTGGTGCAGTCACTGTGTTACATATCATGACATTACTTATCCTGTTACTGATCCTGAGTTACATCCTGTTATACCCAACAGAGATGCACTCACTATTCTGCGCTGGTGCAGTCACTGTGTACATACATACATTACTTATCCGTAACTGATCCTGAGGTACATCCAGTATTATACTCAGAGCTGCACTCACTATTCTGTGCTGGTGCAGTCACGTGTACATACAGACATTACTTATCCTGTACTGATCCTGAGTTACCTCCTGTATTATACCCAGAGCTGCACTCACTATTCTGTGTGCGTTGCAGTCACTGTTTACATACATGCATTACTTATCCTGTACTGATCCTGAGTTACATCCAGTATTATACTCCGAGCTGCCCCTCACTATTGCGGCTGGTGCAGTCACTGTGTACATACATGACATTACTTATCCTGTACTGATCCTGAGTTACATCCAGTATATACTCCAGAGCTGCACTCACTATCTTGCTCTGGTGCCGTCACTGTGTACATACATGACATTACTTATCCTGTACTGATCCTGAGTTATCCTGTATTATACACAGACTGCACTCACTATTGCTGCTGTGCAGTCACTGTGTACAACTATGACATTACTATCCTGTACTGATCTGAGTTACATCCTGTATTATACTCCAGAGCTGCAGTCACTATTCTGCTGCTGGTGCAGTCTCTGTGTACATACATGACATTACTTATCTGTACTGATCCTGAGTTACATCCTGTATTATACCCCAGAGCGCTCACTATTCTGCTGCTGGTGCAGTCACTGTGTACAACATGACATTACTTATCCTGTACTGATCCGAGTTACATCCAGTATTATACTCCAAGCTGCACTCACTATTCTGCTGCTGGTGCAGTCACTGTGTACATACAGACATTCTTATCCTGTACTGATCCTGATTACATCCAGTATTATACTCCAGAGCTGCACTCACTATTCTGCTGCTGGTGCAGTCATGCTGTACATACATGACATTACTTATCCTGTACTGATCCTAGTTACATCCTGTATTATACTCCAGAGCTGCACTCACTATTCTGCTGGCTGGTGCAGCCCTGTGTACATACATGACATTACTATCCGTACTAATCCTGAGTTACATCCTGTATTATACCCCAGAGCTGCACTCACATTATGCTGCTGGTGCAGTCACTGTGTACATACATGACATATTATCCTGTACATGATCCTGAGTTACATCTGTATTATACCCCAGAGCTGCACTCACTATTCTGCTGCTGGTGCAGTCACTGTGTACATACATGATATTACTATCCTGTACTGATCCTGAGTTACATTCCTGTATATACCCCAGAGCTGCACTCACTATTCGCTGCTGGTGCAGTCACTGTGTACATACATGACATTACTTATCCTGTATGATGCTGAGTTACCATCCTGTATTATACCGAGCTGCACGCTCACTATTCTGTGCTGGGTGCAGTCACTGTGTACATACATGACATTACTTATCCTGTAACTGATCCTGAGTTACATCCTGTATTATACTCCAGAGCTGCACTCACTATTCTGCTGCTGGTGCAGTCTCTGTGTACATACATGACATTACTTATCCTGGAGTCGCTGTGTAGGGACATTACTGTGTGAATCTGATGCCCGCTCCTCACCTCCTTGGCACAGGACCCAGCACAATGGGGCACATTTACTTACCCGGCCATTCGCGATCCAGCGGCGCTTCTCTGCACACGGATTCGGGTCCGGCTGGATTTAAGATGGTAGTTCCTCCGCTGTCCACCAGGTGGCGCTGCAGCGCGCGAAAATACTCTTAACGCCCCGGAATGCACCATCCCATAGAAGGTGAAGGTGAGCGCTCCCCAAGCGACACATTTTTCGGTTTTTTAAATGCGGCGGTTTTCCGAATACGTCGGGTTTCGTTCGGCCAGTCCCCCTCCGATTTCTGTCGGCGCTCATGCCGCCCCGATGGCACAATACATCGCGAGTGCGCCAAAAACCCTGGGCAATTCTGTACAAGCGGCGCAAATCGGAAATATTCGGGGAACACGTCGGGAAAACGCGATCGGCCCTTAGTAAATGACCCCCAATATGTTTATTACGACCAGCCTGATAAAAGCTGGAAGGGCGTGGAGTGTCGCTCCTGGGAGAGCTATTTTTCCTCACATTTACAATGAAGTGCCTTTAATAGCCTTTAATTAACTTTCAACATGTGTCTGTGCTCAGGTGATTCCATTCTGGAACATCCTTTCTTTCCCGCTTGACGCGGCGATTGATATTCCGCTACCTGCAGCTGATGCATTCACATTGAATGAACCTTGGACCCTCGGTGACAACGAGGGACATGAGCCATGAATCGGGAACCTAAATCTGTTACAAGTTAAAGAGGGACGTGCGTCATAAAACATTCTGCGAGGAGTAATTGTGGATATCTCCGGATATCTTGAAAATTAATGGGACGCTCACTTCTATTTTTACTGAGCGCAAGTTATACCCCACCTGTAGCTTGCATGGAGGCACAAAAAGGTGGTGTATTGAGTGCCCATGGCCCATGGCTACCTATGGAGGCACAATATGGTGGTGTATTGAATGCCCATGGCTACGTATGGAGGCACAATAAGGTGGTTATTGAATGCCCATGGCCCATGGCTACGTATGGAGGCACAATATGGTGGTGTATTGAATGCCCATGGCTACCTATGGAGGCACAATATGGTGGTGTATTGAATGCCCATGGCCCATGGCTACCTATGGAGGCACAATATGGTGGTGTATTGAATGCCCATGGCCATGGCTACGATGGAGGCACAATATGGTGGGTATTGAATGCCCATGGCCCATGCTACCTATGGAGGCACAATATGGTGGTGTATTGAATGCCATGGCCCATGCTACCTATGGAGGCACATATGGTGGTGTATTGAATGTCCATGGCACATGGCTACCTATGGAGGCACAAATTTCCATGGCCCATGGCTACGTATGGAGGCACAATATGGTGGTGTATTGAGTGCCCATGGCCCATGGCTGCGTATGGAGGCACAATATGGTGGTGTATTGAATGCCCATGGCCCATGTTCTCTATCGTCACATTTGAGGAACCAGGATGATGGCATGTTTTAACTCAAGCTTGATGTTGTGGCAATTCTCGCGATATGGTGTTCCCACACACTTTCTGTAAGAAAGTATAATGCCTGTGTTGGAACCAGACATAGGAATGTCACCCTTGTGTTCCTCATAACTCGACGAGTAGTTAGAAACTCAGATCAAGCCAGATTTAGTATTGAGCCATAGGACACGCTCTGGCTGGCCAAATGTTGTCTTCGCACGTTTTACAGTCATATACACTGTGTATACACCGTATGATGCCATCATGTAAGGTGGACCATGGCACTCTGTATTTGCTATAGGAATGGCACTCCTTTGTTATATGAAGCTCTAGCACTTAATGTCCAACTCACAAAAAATTGAGCCATCGGGCTTTGGTATAGTCCACCCTATACAGTCCAAGCCCATTGGCACCATGTGGCACTCCCATACTCACCATATTGTGCCTCCATACGTAGTACAGAGGCCATGGGTCATTAATACCCCACCACATTGGGCCTCCATACATAGCCAGTGGGGCATGGTCATTCAATACACCACCTATGTGCATTTGATACCTATGTGTCAGCGCGGCAATACGCAACTACACCATCACACAATTCGTCCTGCTCTCCCATATGATAGAGCTGCCAGGCAAAAGTTATAGTCACCGCCTGTAGCTTTGCATAGTGAGAGCACACAATAAGGTTGTGCGCTCCTGATAACTGCGCCATGTGCGCCACAAGTGGCCACTCACAATTACATACTGGCACCTATGGATATTGAGCACACAAATATCGGTGTAGTGTATTGAAGCCCACCCCCCACATTGGCATGGCGTATTTTCTGCGAATACTACGATCACCACATGTGATGCACCTGCACTAATAAGCCGGTGGTTATGAGCCATGGATGGACCCCATGGCCACTGATTCTGCTACGCTATGAGAGGATCCCACCGATGCCTCCATAGTATGTGTGGATGCTACTTGACATGTGCCATGCGGCACATTATAGGCCTACAACTATGACGAGCACATAGTGCTGAACCAATACTGTCCCAGTTAGGTAGGGGATAGCTCGGGGTGAGCCTACGGGGAATATGAATGGGGCAATCCGATTCGCCCACTCTAAGGTGTTTTTCCCCCCCCCCCCCCCCCTTTTTCTTTATTATTGATTCTTGGACTCCCGGCCGCCCCATATTCTACGAGACACCACCCCACGATGTGCTGGCCTTACCCTATAATGGCTAGCCAGTGGCATGCAAGGCCGATTGGCAACAGTGGGGAGGTCCCGTCAAATGCAGGTATTCCAAATATCTTATTTGGTATTTTGCTTTTTTTTTCTTCCATTTCCGTACCCTTGATGTGAAGCTAGTCCATGACTGGGCCACCATGAGGCTGGATGACTATGGACAGTTTTCAATATTATGCTCATGGCCACAACATTTTTTCCCCCCCCCCCCAATACACCAACCAATTGTTTTCACCTACTAGGCATATTGTGTGCCTACTATGTAGATTTGCCCCTATGCTACACGAGCTTCCCCCACAAGCCCCCCCCAGCCAACAATGACGGGAGTGGAACAACTATCGACGTCTTGCTAGCCTTTGTCCCCCCCCCCCCCTCCCCCCTGCCTCACGTGTTATCCCCCATGTCCCCATGCGCAAAGCCGCTAGCCCTATGAGAGCCGCACAATATGGTGGTGTATTGAATGTCCATGGCACATGGCTACCTTGGAAGGGCACACTTTCCATGGCCCATGGCCCATGGCTATGGGGCCACAATGTTGGGGGGTTTATGATGAGCCATGGACCATGGCTACGTATGGAGGCACAATATGTGGTTTGTTGCAAGTGCCCCCATGGCCCAATGGCTGCGTATGC